>CM062290.1:127691638-127921458 GCA_031216915.1 Pictodentalium vernedei
AATTTGGCAGAGAAGGAATCACGGCGTCGGTCTAACTCAGCTCTCTGCGCCGAGTTCGCGACACTTGGATTCCGACCCTCCACGTTGGTCTAATTTTCCCGCAACTTCATCAGCGGGACTAAATAACCCCACGTCAGCCCAGGCCTTACGGGGCCTCAGGTGTCCTGACACACACAACTAACAATCAGAGTTGTGTGGGGAGTGGTAAATCCAATACAGTTCTTGGAATTCTACAGGAGGTAAGATATACTTCGATCTCGAACCGTGGACCTTTCGGATTGAAGCCCAATTCCGTAACCGCTGAGCCACCGCGCTCCCCAGTATTATTGTAAAATAGCGCATCAAATTGAATGGCACCAAATAACTACTGTCCAATTAACAGAATACGTGGAAGTCAGCCAGAGCAAAGAAGGAATTGATGCAACAGCATAGGTATAGATGGACAGGAATTGTTTGTAGATCTCTCCTCTGCGTGAGGAGCCGAAGCATCACATCGACTTGCAGGCTCATGGAGAAACGATTTTGAATAACTGAATAATCTCCCTATAGACCCGCATGACAATAATCCAGAGACAGAAGGTCTCTCAGTTTCCTCCGTTAACTTTGCGAGCATATCATAAGGGCCGCTATGTGTAGGTGTTACGAGTAATCCGAACAAAATATAATCAACATTTTTTTCAGGTTGCAGTTGCAGTTGAACATAAAAAAACGCACAAGTAAGAAATGAACCTTACATGAAAGAGGATCACCTTATTTTGTTAGGCAGCCTCTTTCCAGGTAATCCTTTTCCTGATTTTTAAGAACGGAAGATTGAGGCAATCGGCCTGGAATACTGTGTGAACAGATTATTTCAAGATGTCCCCTAATCAAACTGACGACATGCTGCGATGCAATACACAGACAGACCTTTCCAACAGCGTTTTACATCACAGCACTTCATTCAGGTCGAAGAAAACGAAGTTTTCTCCTTACAAAATGTATCGTGATTCGGGATTAGTTAACAAATAATTGCTAAGAGTGAGTAATTCATGTTTGTCTTGGGTTGAGTAATGCAGACGAACGAATAATCTATTGCCTTGTGTCTTTTGAGGGCAGTTAAACGAGAACGAAACGATTGTTCGTCCAATTTCTATAGGCCTGTACACAATGTGAAGTCTGTAACTCTTATTTTTGTAGAAGAGTCAGTCCTTCTGAGCCCCAAGCTCTTAGGCCACCAGTCTAATTCTGTGAAGAATTAGACGCTTTTATGGCCTGGAGCCAGACTAGCCCTTAACCTCTTGGACACTGGTAATGCAAAAGAATTTTCTCCAATCACTCTGTTTTCTCTTGTTTAACTATGAATTTAACTAATTATATTTTGTTTGACAGAGCTCACCGAGCTCTGTCAAACAAGATATATTTGGTTAAATATCAAACTGCATTATGGGAAATATTTGCTGCTGAAAACTTTGCCATTTTGACATCAGAGTGCAGAGGGTTAAATAGTTCATCGCCTATCTTTAGATTTACTTGTCTGGAAAATTTGAGTTGGTCCGAAAATCGAACCTTCGAATCGCTTTCTCGACCAACTGATCTATTCCAGACAACTGAATTTAAAAAAATCCATAAACATTTATTATCTTTGAATCAACACAAGAAATGTTTGCCAATGGAGACTTTATTCACCTAATTTTATATGTCATTATGTTGGTCAATCGAGACTTTGACCGAATTTTATTTGACATTAGTATTAGGAATGAGGACTCACTACAACCGTAGTCTTATGATTACGACACGAAGTCCCAATAATTGTTTTAATATCTTGATGGTGTCAAGGTGAATTAATACTTATTAAATGGAATATCTATAACTGGAGCACAAAAGGAAATGTGCATATCTCTGTGAGTGAAGAATCATCACACTACATCAACGGTAATTTGCGCACAACTTTCACGAAAAATTGGTAAACAAGAAGCCCATAACCGCTTTGAATTCCTTACAGAATTAGACTGGAGCCCTGGGAGCTTGGCTAAGCCCATGCCCATCAGAGGCAAACCAGCCAATGCTCTTTTATATCATATTATGCCCACACATAACTTATCGTTCCGACAAAAATCTAAATGATTTTGTGTCCCAACCTGTGCAATGGGTGCATTGCAATCAATGTTTTTGTTCGTTAACAGCGTGACAGAAGTGCTGACACCACGTTAACCCTTATTCAAACATAGCTATTTACAAAATTTGCCTCGCAATTTTTATTTTTTGTATTTTATGTCTGCTTCAGTAACATGGCATATAAACCCTCATTAGAACGAAACCCACGAAATCGTTCCAAAGAGGGGTCATTGGCTATGGTTTTAGAGCAAAAAGTTACCTTTTTAATTATTTCAGATTTTTGTTCGCAAGTGTCACCTTTTTGATGTGTTTGGTAAAGAGGTAATGTGTATGCCTTTATTTACTCCAGTTCGAACACTTGAACTGAATATATCATTTAAACAGTACCGACGAAATGCAAAAAAAAAAAGAAAAGAAATAATATGAGCCTATTTACTAGGTACAATTGAATTATGACACAACCAAAAATAGAAAAATAAAAATATTACGTGGAAAACAGTGAAAAAAACATTGTTCTGATGGTTTATTTATATAACACGGCGACATTGCCTGACCTTCTCTGCATGGAAAGTAAAGTCAACCGAGACGAAGTCAGGGTTAAATATTCTTTCCAGACAGGAACGACTGCTTATGCTACCTTGAAATCGGCTGAATTTTATTCAGTTTCCATACGAGAAACGTATATATGTTCCATTGGAACTATATAATTTTTCACCCCATCCAGTTACAGCCGAGAAACAAATCTAATTATATTAAAACTTAATTTCATAATTGTGTATGAAAATGGAAAGAGTTGAATCGACTTTTTCGGTATTAACGGTGTTTAATCTAACCCTTTACCCAACGCAGCCGATTTCAAAATTAATATTTTAAATATATTTTTTTAAAATTTTTCAAAAAAATTTCCAACAGAACCATATCAGGTCATCCCTCATTGGAACGATCTCAATGAGATCGTTCCAATGGGGGGTCACATGATATTGTTTTGTTGAAATGCTTTGAAAAAATTTACATTTTTCAACTGCTCAATTTGCATATTACGCTGGCGGATGCGGGCGCTGCGTAAGGTAAAAGGTTAATGTGGAGATGATGCATACGTGCAATATGGAAGCATTTCAAGAACTTTAGTTTTGACTGTGGAATGTTTGGGTAAAAAATTTATCACCAGGGTGTCATTCCCACACGAATGAACTGATAAATGAAAGAATAAATCCACATGATCTTCATCGTGAATCTCAGGCAATAAACTATGAATAATACTTAAGACACTTGGTCTAGTAGCATGTGAAGCCGTTGATATTGCAGTTGCGACATCGCAAAAATGGCCGAAATACTCCAAACTTTGTCATTAATGGTAGATACTGCAATCGACCGATGTCCACAATACAAAACATCATCTGTGAACAAAAGCAGTGTGTAAAGCACAACCGTAAACATGAAAAAATGGAAATGAATTTACAAACACTTAAGCAATCAATGTTCCCAGCACGCATGCCGAACGTATTTCCAACGTCCAACGTCAAGCTAACTTCGCATGAATGTCCAACGTCAAGCTAACTTTACGGACCTTTCACTGAAACGGAGTCTGATATATTCTTCAAACAATGAATGAGTGCAACAATGTGGCATCTTCAAATCTCTAGCATTGCAGATGGCGCCTTGTTGCACTCAGGGGACGAAATATTATTCGAGGATATGACTCAATAAGCGATAAATAATTCATTTATTCCGACGCGTTTCAAGTGTTAAAGGTGAGTTTATCCAACCGAAATGGAACATACATACACGTATAGCAGAACATATTTTAATATTAACCCTTTCATCACAGACGTCCTGAATGGTATACCCTGATGTACTACTGTCAACGGAGGAATGAGCTAATCCTTGTTCAGGGAATTTCAGTAACAATTAATTCTTCAGCCCAATAATTATTAATTCCTCTTCCCAGTTTGATGTTCATTTTATTGCCAGCACAATGCAGACCAACACTTTTTACACAATACCCTATATATATAGAATATACCCATAGTAGCTTGGTGTACCAAATGTTCACCACGAGTGGTGAAGTGGTGTTAACCGCGAGCCTTCGGCGCGCGGTTAACACCACTTCATCACAAGTGGTGAACATTTGGTACACCAAGCTACTTTGGGTATATTTTATTTATACCATGATCGTCAAATTATTAAGAGTCGATATTGTTTTTTCTCGATTTTACTGAACAGTAGACGTACATACGAGCGAAACTGTTTTTGTTTGCACGATACGATCATCGGTCAATATTATCGCCGAAACGAAATTAAAAAAAAGAAACTGAGCCTTTTTCGTTTTAAGAACATAATAACATACTATTTCGAGTTATGCATGCTTTATTAACATGAGTCAATGCATGTTTGTTAATTTTTGCCATCTTATGAGGTAAACCCACTTAAAGGCGTAATAAATAATTGCCACATCCATTTCATTCTTTGCGAAGCGACGTGCGATAAATTTAGACAAGTTTGCATTAAAGTAGACGTCACCAAAGGTCGGGGGCGCGGTGGCGTCGCGGTAACCGGTTCTCATCAGATCACCAAAGTTAAGCAACGTTGAGCGCGGTTAGTAGTTGGATGGCTGACCATTTCAGCGACTGGTTCGCTCTCCCGCGTTGTATCCTTGGGCAAGGCACTTAACCCTGATTGCCTACATGGGGGTACGATGTCGCTGTGTACTAAGACGTGCTGCACGTCGATGGTGCGCTTGTCTTCAACCAATCTAACCCTGCACGTGCCGCGGTGCAGAGTTCAGAGTTACGATGTTGGGGAGCTGAGAGCTTCTCGTCGGTTCACTCTGGGTACTCCGGCTTCCTCCACCCGTAAAACTGTCACGGTCACGATTAGCCATTGTGCATAAGTACGTGACCTTAAACACCAATAAATAAATAAATAAATAACACCAAAGGCCAACGGGGATGTAGTTCCACTGTAAGTGTAAATGTTTACTATTGGAATCTCAATGCTGACGTGTTCATCGCAGTTGGTGTGTAAAGCTAAAATTTATGTCACGTGCTTTTCATATATAGTAGAACAGGTAATCATGGTATAAATAAATAACGAGTTGACAGGATTAATAAATTTCACATGGAATAAAATATGACTCGGATGGTCTGATGACGAAGGTTGCAGGCATTATTTGCATTAGAACGGTAGTATAGTAAGACAGGACACAACGAGGAATGAAATGAACGACCGAGTTGGAGTATTTTAAACCCCACAAAGGTTGTATATCCCTGTCGACCAACCTCTATCCGATTCGACTTGAATCACGTAAATGAGGCAGATATTTGAAGAAAAATATCACCTTCGGTGGTATGTTTACATTGTAGCTTGACATCGTTTTTATCGAAGCATTTCTTTCATGTCATATCATTACTCGGATGCGTAACGACCAATCAGAAGCGTTCGCACATGACGTCCTTTTATGTAACTAGAGGGCCGATCCGTCCTATGCGACGAAAAACTTCTAATTACATTGCATACGATTTTCTAGCTGGACACGGACTGGATCATGGAGTCACTGAATCAATGAGTCATGGCATCACTGAGTTACGGAACCATTTATATAATAGATAAGCTTTTTGTTCTCTTCGTGATACGTTCCTTTGTTGATATTTGACTCCAAATAAGTCGAAACACGTAGTAGGTCTGACGTCGCCATACTTTTTTTTACAAAGACATTACAGCGCAATGCTTCCATTATAGTGAAAACACTAAGTATTAAACCTTTTATCGCAAATATTGGTTCGTTCACCACATAGACAAGAGAAGCACTCTTTGGAATAAATCAAATAATTATGTAATGTGTCAAAATACATTTTCATCGCACTCTTAGTAGTAATTATTTAACTCTTTACCCAACGTAAGAACCAAAACCGGCCAGCGCTATTCACAAAAATCGCCTATTAATTTTCATTATTTTTTGCATTTTTTTTGTCTCAAAAACATAGGTTATGACCCCTCTTTAATGCATATCATTACTCGGATGCGTAACGACCAATCAGAAGCGTTCGCACATGACGTCCTTTTATGTAACTAGACATAGGTTATGACCTCTCGTTCCAAAGAGAGGTCATAACCTATGTTTTTTAGACAAAAAGGAAAAAAAATTAGTTATTCGAGAATTTATTTTTGAAAGTGTCGTCTTCTTTTCATGTTAGGTAAAGGGTTAAACCATCTGCTAAGTACACAAGAAGCATTTCGAACTTGTGGGAGAAGATATTTAACACATTATATATGGAGCCAAAAACTGTGGATTGTTTCGACTTTACGGCCCTTAATAGAACGAAATTAAAGAAGGGAATCTTTGGTCACATCTTAAAAGTGAAGAGTCTGTGCGCCTCTTTCCTGCTGCTAATGTCCAATAAGGCTGCAAGGACGGATTTGGTAAAGGGAATGTTGGACTAAACACTTTGTCTCACATAGTCTCTGTCTGTTTGGCTGACCCATTCTCGACTATTTCCCGGAAAAGTTGAACGGAGCTCGTGCCCCCTTCCTTACCACTTGCCAAAGTCAAGAAATCTATCCCTTAGGTAAGATCGATAACTCGTTTCTTCGAGAGGTTAATTGACAGCCGACAACGTGAGAAGACAAATTAATTGGAGATAAAAAAGTTGAGTAATTAGCGCTATTATGGGTAAGTCAACTAAAAAATAGTCTAGTTCTCTTCATATTTTTATTTGAACACGGATTGTGTAAAAACAACAAAAAGTGACAAAATTTACAAACATTCCTCATATATTACCGGAATTTTCATTGACCCTGTCCCAATTTTCGAAAAAAAAAACTCTCCCAAACAGAGCAACACCCAATCCCAATCCGCACATTCAAATTATTGTGATAACTCACTCGTGTAAATTACAGCAAAGAATGAAGATCAAGTATTAAAATCTGATTAATGGATGGATAAAAACCTCTTTCAGGCTTTCATCAAAACTGTGAAATGATAACTGTGACAATTGAAAAAAAAAACCCCAGACCGTACAGAGAACTTGTCTAACGTAAGATTCACTGCCGTCGAATCACATCACAGCGGAGGTGGCACAATGTTACGTCACTTGAAAGTTTGCATTTGTCATAGTTCGTCAACTTGTGAACTCAAAGTATTCAGACGTGTTCTAGCGCTTTCATAGTACTCTATATTACTCTATTAGTAGTGATAGTGTGATTTTGTTACGTAAAATGGCAAACTACAACATTGATAAATCTGTCTTTCTCAAGGAGTAAGACAAAAACCCTGGAATTACTTCATCTACAGCTCATCAACAACCTCCTGACAGAGAAGAGGAGTCGAGACTTCCTCCACCTACCACTAGATTGATCGTAGGGTGAGTCACAGACTAAATAATCACAACTCCTACCATCCAGGTAACAGTCATTTTAGCTGCAATTTTTCTAATATCACCAACCCCAGAGGAAACTAGGCGCCCCAATAGGAAACACAGAATGGATTCGTCCAAGTTGGACCCCTCTCCCAGCGAGGGCCACAATGATGAGACTGAGAGTCTCCAGTCCAGGATTAGAAACTTACAGGACACGATTACTAACCTCAACAGTCGGTTAATGCTCTCAGGGAAGAAAAGGTTAAAGAGATGGACAAGAGTGATAGCGAGATTGCTAAACATAAAACTGACAATGACCACTTAGCTGAAAACATGGCCAGCTATTTGGATGCTCAAGTCCCCTAGCTGGACAGCTCCCATTCACACGGGTCTAGCCACTGGAAAAAACAAACAAAAAGAACAAAAGCACCCCACTAGGGTTTCCCTCAAAACAAAAAAATCAAAACATCAAGAGGCTTGTATCTCTCCTAAGCTCTCCTTGTCAGACTCACAAGATAGCAGCTACAGGGAAACTGACAAGCCCAATCCAGAACCCAGCAGTATAATGCCAGGTTCGGGCGGGAAAGCCACTCAAGCCCCATCAGTCTCTCCAGTCTCCTCCCAAAATCAACCAAAGGAGGTGACTGAGGTGACAGAGGACAGCCAATCTAAGTAGGACAATACCGACAAGAACAGGGGCTCGGACCCTATACAGGCACACTTTCATGTTCAAATACAATCAGTCTCTCCGGATAAAAGTCTTCCAGAACTTATATCCTCCTCGCTCTTAGATGACGCCTACAGTGGATTCATCCCCACTATAAATCCTTCTCAGTTCAACAACAAACTCAAAGGCACTCCTCCCAAAACTACCAGCTTTAACCCAGAGCCCGAGACGAGGGAAGAGATTGATGAAGTTTTATCCTAAACAACTTATAGAACTATCAAGAAATGTAGGAGAGATCTCCCTCATATACAGCTCCTCCGGCCGCCTCGGGATCTTCCTACAGAAACTCCATTTCCATTAGGACAGACGGGGTGCAACATTCATATGCCAGCAACTCGGGGGGGGGGGGGGGGGGCTCATCACCTCCTGCTCTCATGGACATCCGCCTCAATATGACCTTCTTCTAAGTAACTTCAGACCAGACCTAGCCAACAAACCCAAAGGCATGGCAAAGAAAAAAACACTCACTACCTCCAGATCTACCGAACCCACCAATAAGTTCACAGTTGTTGTAACTAGGGTCCATCCGGACATCCCAAAGGCAACACTAGATCAAGCAATTTCGGGGCTCAGTTGGGTCAAGTTTACCTCTAGTGCCACAGGCAGGCCGACGTGGAAACTTAAGGTATCTTGCCCCAACCGAGAGACCAAACTTAAACTTATGGACCAGGGCGTCACCATCGGTGGCATGAGGCTCTTAACGGAGGAATCGAGATCCAACCTCCTCCAGTTCAGTGCCACAAATGTAAAAAATGTGGCCACGTTGGAAGCAAATGCAGGGGAGCGAGGTGCTGCATGAAATTCGGAGACGACCACATCTCTAGTTCATGAAAACCGGCTTCCCTGAATTGCCCTAACTGCCACGGGAAACACCCCTGTAATTACCAAGGTTAAACCACTACAAAAAAGTCCAAACCAATAGGGAACTCAAAAGACTGGACCTCACCAAGCCAACAAACGCGGGAACACTTCATGAAAACATTAAAAAACACCTAAATGGCAATATGACTGAGATCTGCCAAGTAGACCGGCAGGTCGGCATCAAAACTATTCAAGACACAGATATCTCACACCGTGATATATGCCACATACTCAGTGAATACCCGACTAATTGACACCATACCATGGATAAGCTGCATTAGCAGTTTGGAACACCAGGTGCGTTAATAACAAAAAATTACAAATGAGTCACTACTACAAATATCGACATAATCGGTATCGTGGATGTCAAAGGCTGAAAGTTTTTCCACTAAGCGGATTCAGCTTTGTTGAGGAGACCGCCCCCTCATTAAAGAAGGAGGCGATTCTCTTCTTGTTCAGAGATATCATAGACATGACTACAGAGGTCACAACCCCTAAAACGCCCAAGAAATAAATGAGGAATGCAAAAACATAAAAAAAAGCATAACGAAAGCTTTAGATGAAGTGTGTCCGCTCAAAGAGCAGACAACCTTCAAACTAAAGCTCTCACAAGAAACAAGAGGCCTAATTAGGGAGAAACGTAAACTCTTCAGATATTGGAAAAAAGAGGAAGACCCAGACCACAAAACCGAGCTCAAACACCGATTTAATATAGCCCATGATGAAGTTAGGAAAGCCGTAAAAGTAGAAAAGCAAATGACGTGGGATTCAGCAACTGACAGACTTAACGCACAAAGAGACGCCTGCAAATTTTGGAAAACATTTAAAAGACTGACCGGTCAAAATTCCTCCAGAGACAACCACAAAAATCTTCAAAAGCCTGACGGGACTATGACCAAAGACTACATCGAAAATGCAAAGTTATTCGAAGGAACTCTCAGTAAAGCTCACCGTACCCATGAGGGCCGAAAAATTCGATAAAGATTGGAAAGAGCAGGTAGATGAATTTATCAACAAGCACGATGACATATTCGCCAAACCTGCTCTTGACATCAAAACCAAATCGGGCGATGATCACATCTAGTCTCACCCTTCTCATATTCGGAAATAAAACACCTTATCCACAAATGCAAGTCAATCTCATCACCTGGTGAGGATGACATACCGTACAAAATCCTCAAAAACTGTCCGGATATAATTATCACCAAACTCACATCTATTTATAACAGTTGCCTCAGAATAGGGTACTTCCCCACGAGTTGGAAATCGGCCGTAGGTATTATGATCCCCAAACAAGGCAAGGACAGTAGCCCGCCGTCAAGCTATCGTCCCATCAGCCTATTAAACTGTATCGGAAAACTCTCTGAAGCCGCGCTAACATCCAAACATAGGGATCATCTGGAATCAGAAAACTTCTTCACGGATAGACAGAAAGGATACCGCCAAAACAAAGAGGGCATTGAACATGTGTTCAACCTTTGTGAACACCTGCGAAAATGCCTGAAAACTAAATATACAGGTGTAGTCATCTTCCTTGATGCGGAGAAGGTGTTTGACTCAGTTTGGCACAATGGTCTAAAATATAAACTCCACAACGACCTAAAACTTCCATTTCCATTTAAACTTGTCAGGCTTCTGTCATCTTTCCTCTCGGATCGAACAATCAACGTTAAAGTCAAAAATAAAATTTCACCGGTAGTTAAACTCGAGGCGGGTACTCGCCAAGGATCGGTACTTACCCCCGTCCTCTATATCATTTACGTGAACGATATAGAAATCCGACACAACCAATTAACTGACATGTCACAATTTGCTGAAGATATGGGTATGTGGACCTATGGCATTCGCACAACTGTCAGGAAAAAAATGCGAGAAGCTATCGGTGATCTGAAAACATGGTGTTCCAGATGGAGAGTCAAATTAAATGCCACAAAAACACAAATGGTCACTTTCTCGAGTCGGGTCTCCTGTCCAATTATCAAACTACAAATAGACGAAACTGAAATTAAAAACCAAAATGAAGCCAAATTCCTAGGCATAACAATAGACAAAAATCTAAAATTTAAAACCAATTTGGCGGAAACAATAGGCAAAGCCACTAAACGGATTCACGCAGTGGGAAAAGTCTGCGGCGCCAGCTGGGGCGCTAATTGCAAGACTCTACTCAAGCTCTATAAAGCCTTTGTACGCCAAGTGATGGCCTACGGGGCCATTATAACAGAAAATATTTCCGAAACCAATATAACCAAGCGCCAGAGAGTTCAAAATTATGCCCTACGTACGGCTCTCAGAGTCCCGTGGGGCACCAGTACAGCTAGCCTTCACGAGCAAGGCAACATCGATCAAATTAATGAGTGAAAGAATCTCGACCCTGTCAGATAAAACAAAATGGCGACTGGCTAGAAATAAACCCATATCTCACCCAGTACCTTAAACTCCACTCAACTGCCGGAAGACTCTGTCATGCCCATGCCCATGCACAAACTCAAACTACTAATTGGCCAGCCAAACCATTAAAAGCTTAAAAAACAAACAAAAAGGCTTTATGTGCGCTGGTAGCCTTTACGAGTCTAACTGGTGCTAGCAGACCGTGCATACACGACACCTACACACATACACTGGTAAGGTTTAGGCGCGTTTGTAGCCTTTACAAGTCTCACCGGTGCTAGCATTCGGAGCATACACGACACCTTCACACCTCTCCATATTCAACGTTTTCAACGACTCGGATAAATCAGGAGGAGGTAGGGGCAGGAAACACACCCGGGTGTGGTACTTTTGTAAAGACCTGCCCCCTCTCCAACTTTCAACTTAAAAACAAGTATACTCATTTAAAAATATAATTTAAAAATATAATATAACTACATACAAACCCACCTATTTTCTACTAAAGCAGGTCCCTACAGAAACCACTGGTATTTTTTTTATTTATTTATTTTCTTGTGAGAAAGCGTGTATGGGTTTGTGGAAAACACCATAACAGGGGCGCGCTCTAAGGACTGGCAAAACCAGTGACAACGAGTAGCGAGAACGACTTCGGTCTCGCTTCTCGGTGCCACACCAACAACTTTAACCGCTATGGAAAATCCTACCACGAAAACGCACATTAGTGAAATCTCATTCGGAAACTGATTGTAGGTTAGGTGGCCCTGAAAAGGCTCGTTTGTTTGAAAGCCGGCAGCAATGCAACCAGTACAGACTCAAAAACAAAAACACCCCCAGAAGAGGATAGAGATAGCCAATGAGGAGTTCCACTACCTTTCAGTTCGAAACGACGCCCTGTCTATGGATCATTCATTGGTCAGGAAGACCAACCGAGAAGCCACCAGTTCACCGCGAGCGGAGTTCGAACAACCTAAGACCCATATCTATCCACTTATGGGATGCACGTCGCATTCCCAAATGCAGATTCTTTCTCAGCTTCTAATAAAGCTGAACATATTAAATACAAAACTATCAAAACGGACCATCTCGTCATTTCCACCACTCGCACCTTGGACTCCGAGGTGCTAACTATTGAACAATGGAGCTCCCACTTGTTATTCAAGAAACACTTGTCAGAGTGAAGGCTACCTTTGCTACCACCTGGAGTATCCGGGCGCTCAAAGGTGAAATTCACCTGACTTTGGATTTTGATAAAGAAACCGAACCGACGTCCTTGGAGAGGTGTAGTAACTTTCTTGAGGGGATTTCCCCCGCATTGGTTTGGACACCCTCCAAGTAACTCAGATGGAAAAGGGATGACGACAAGCGCCGAACACAGCCAACGGACAGCCAAAAGAAGAAAAGGAAAAGAAAGAAGGGACCTTCCACCAGACGACGCGATGCCCACCGATTGACGGTGTTCTTGTAAAAGAAAAGGACGGAAAGGGAAGAGAGAGAGGCTAACCATGGCGTTGAAAGCTCAATGCTAGCTTCCCCAGTCCATTCCACGTTCAGCTCGGCTCCTACCACTCCGGTGGAAGGTCCAGATGACGCTGGTTCGCCAGGTGACAGCCCTATCTCCAGCCCATCACACTCTTCCTCGGAAGAGGAGATGGAGAAGGAAGGTCTGTTTCTGGAGCAGGATGTTGAGTCTGACGTCGCACACGTCGCTAAACTCCAACCAGGACACCATCCAGGAAGAATACACCGCAGATTCCGTGGAGAGTATCCTAGGAGAAAAGGTCAGAGATGACGAACACCTAGCATTTCTTCTAGACACAATGAAAACTTTGGAAAACCGCTAAATAAAAACATGTTCTGAGTAGCAGTAGAGAGTATCAGCAGCCACTGCCAGCGCACAGCACCCAAGAGCTCTCCATCACCGGCAGCTGCAAGGGCTAGACCCTACCAACCAAGTCAGCCCTCCATCACTCCTCCTTCAACACCACCAAAGGGGGTATCATCATCGCAGCTACCTCCTCCAAAAAGAACAAAGGAAAACACAGAGGTCGCTGACTAGCTTAGTCATTTTCCTCCTTTGCCACGGCCAGCCGAGTCAAAATCACCTGCAGCTAAAAAGAGTTGAAAGGGGCTTGCCCCATACCGTCTCAGCGCGCCTTCGGTGCCCTAAAACCATTTCGTTTCGATCTCATCATTTATTTATCTCGACTCCGAGGTCGTTGCAATTGAGGTAACAGCCGACAATAAAAAATCACGATAAAATGTTATTACAATTATCCCAGCAAAATAGTTAACGACAAAGTATTTAAATTCTTCACAGTAAAATACAAACACTGTATTTCTATTTTTCAATACTTCGGTTGCAAGTCTACAACCCCCAACGGTGATGCCCTATTTAACATCACCGAAACATTTAACCTGCATGTCCTAACCGATGACCCAACCCCGACCTATATACGCAGCAACCCGCTGTATAGGTCGGATATCCTTGATCCTATGATCACCGCCGACTCCCTTATTAACCACATCGACAACCACAGGGTCGGTGATGACGATCTAAGCAGCGACCACCTCCCGGTCCATGCCTCAATCAAAATAGGCAACAGTCCCTGAGATACCCCCCACCCCCACCCCCCTACCCTAACCGCAGGAACTTGGCAGAAAACAACTGGGACCTTTACCGCGAAATAGTCGATGCAAAACTCACCCTCAATACTCCCTTCAACAGCACTGATCTCGAAGGCCAATGGAGGACCTACAAAATACAATCAATTCGGCCTTAAATGAAATATGTCCTAAAGAAGAGGTGCGCCCCTGGAGAACTGGAAATCCTCTAAGGCGCCAAAGGGCCAAAAAAAGTACCAAGGATCATCCAAACCCCTAACTAGAGAAGACGGTTCAAACACTGCAAGTGATCTCCACAAATCCCTTCAAAGCGCACAGGAAGACCTCGAGAGCTGGTGCACTAAATGGAGAATTAAACTCAACATAATAAAACCCCAAAGAATCACTTTTACCCGTAGGTTCAAAAATCGCGATTTTCATTTGAAACTAAATAATAAAGAACTTCCAGAATGCACCGAGGCTAAATTCCTCGGAATTACACTTGACTCGAAATTGACCTTCACAAAATACACTAACAACATTGCCACTAAAGCGACCCGACGGATTAATCTGCTAAAATGCTGCGAGGAACATCCTGGGGCCGGCGAAGCTACTCTGCTAAATTTTACAAAACATTCATTCGCCCTGTACTGGAATACTGGGCCACTGTCCTCAGCGACACACTCCAAATCAACCTCAGTAAACTTTAAAAGGACTACCAAAAGCACGCGCTCAGAATTGCCTTCCGTGCCCCCCCCCTCCCACACCCCACCCCCCAACCAAACTACTCCACGAATGGGCCGACATCCTAAACATTAAGAACCACTTAGCCGCTCTAGCTGCCAACAACGCTTCAAGGACAGCAAACTAATATACGAATTAAACGACATTTTGTCTTTCGGTAAAAATCAAAGAACATAAAAGGTATAAAGTCCAAACCTAACTCAGCCATCCCCAGGGCCAGATGGCCCCCTAAAAGCGACCGCTTCAAAGATAGCGAACTAATATCGAGACTTACCGTTATCTGTGCCAGTCGGCAAAAAAACCCCAAATCAGAACAAATAGATCAGCCCTTGTGTCAGGTGGGTCGGGGGCCGGCCGGGGCGGCTAGGTCATGCTAGAAAGGACCCATCAGCCTCCAAACTGGCCTGGCATGGCTGCCTGGACCTGGCCCCCGACCGGCTTGACACACAATTTCTCCCTCTCAAACCGATACTCTAATAAATAAATATATAAAAAACATCTAAGGACGGTCCGCCACTCACCGCGCATCACCCCCGCTAACTATCAAATAAGTAAACGAAAGACAACTCGGCGCGTAAGCAGAAATTATATCCACTACAGGCTGCTCACTAATCTGAGCAGAACCACTGCCCCAACAGCTTTGCCACAAATTCACCCAGGGAAGGGCCCCTGGGCGGATGAGGGGGGGGGGGGGGCACTAATCATGCATATACCTCTTTATTTACAGCCACGCCACAGACACAGAACGGACAGCCACGAATGAGACAAAGCACATCCGACCACCCGACAACCAGACCGGCTCTCAGCACCACAGAGAAAAGACAATAACCACCAACAAAAGAGCTTGAAGCAGACTTTAGTTACCAATGATAGCTCCAACGTATAACTAGTGGCAGACTATACTTGCCCGAAGACACGACAAAACACAACACAGCAAGACCGAGAAAACAGTCACACAACACAAACACACTTCTCTTTCATTTTCTATGTTTTGTCTCTTTCTCCTATTTTTTAAACTTTTTTTTGCTTCTCTCTTTCCCCCAATAACCGCCATGGAAATGCAATAACCGCTATCGAAATTCAATAACTGTTATGGAGTCTGATCGTCCTTCACTTCATCCCCAGAGGTAGTCGACCAACTCTTGGGAAGCGAGCGTTTGTCCCCAATCCCTCCTTCTTACTCTTTTGTAAACGCTGCTTGTGCGCATTTAGGTCCCGGCCAAATAGGTTACCATGCAGGCCTGCCCTCGAACCAGGGTATTTCTGGTCTTTTTGGGGGTGGCACCCCGCAAGGGGTCGTTGGTTGTGAAAGTTGCTTGACTGCCGAAGCCAGAAACAGCTCTTCCTCTCAAAGAATTGCCAGAGGCAGACTCTACTTGCCAATGATGGCCTCAGAAACAAAAAACAAGTGGCAGATTATATTCTCCTGAGGACCCTACCCCCATCGCCGTCGGGGAGAGGTAGCACCTTTGTCGAGAGGACCCCCTCTCACACTGGTCCCCAGCCGAAGTAGTTAAAACAATCCATGAATACTCAAAACTATATTATATTCAGTATTTGTGATTTCACGCCTGATGCGGGATGGTACAAAAAGTAAATTTTATAACGCTATAAAACTGTTTATAGATAATAGGGATCGTCGATTTTGCTAAACATTTACAGACGTTTTACACAAAGTTCACTTCTAATTTACAAATTAAAATGGAAGCAAACATTAAATATTTGACAACTAAAATAATCTCACGTAATGAAAGAAGAAACGTTAAATTTTCTAAGCAGATGGGGGATGGATGGATTTTATCAAAGGATTTCCGACAATAAATGTTTAAAAAAAAATATCCAAAGGCTTCAATGATATCGCCTCAACACGCGCATGCTCACAACCGACCGGACAAATTTCTGGCTCGTGGGTTAATAATTTCTTCTAACTCGAGGAAGAATAAAATTCTTTTGACACACTATATATTTATTACATATGTACTGCAGTAAACAAAAACGATTAAAATTCTTTGAACGTATTTCCTACCATGCTGATAGCATACGTTTTTTGCATATTTGAATATCTGCCTGTGGGTTGACGCCTTTATTTTGTAACAAGGATCCCACAAAACCATCACGAATTTTGCAGAAAAATAAGTAGTTTTATCTAAGCAAAAAGCAAATACTCCGATACAGCAGCTCCAAATAAATAAATGAATAAGAAACAAAAAAAAAACGTGAATTTCTTTTGCGACCTTTATCTAGTCTCTGAGACAAGCATTGATTACGCTACGTGAAATGTATAAGATGAAACACAGTTTTCTTTATTATAATTTCCTGAAACGACCTGATTCGCCCAAATATACCTAACCCTATTAGACCGTTGTGTGGGAATTTATCTGTCCCGCACCAGCGATCTTTTTTTACTGCCCTCACGTGACGAAGTTGAAAATTGGGTTTGCACAATGCAAACAATGAAAATTTTTTTCGCAACAACGCTCTTTTTGCGGTAGTTTTGTCATCTGCGCTCCAGATAGGGAGGTGGTTCCCATCTCTTGTGGTTTTCTGTCGTAATCTATATATTCTATAGAACAAACAGCTACTTGAGTGCGCCTAACAATATATCTGTGTACAACCTGAGAGTGAATTCTCTGTGACGCATCAGTGCTCTTTTTTGATACCACATTTCGCAAAAGTTGAAGACTTCGTATGAAACAAACAATGAGATTGCTCACTGTCATCAATGGTATTTTTACGACTGTTTTGTGAACTGCCGTTTCATTTCGGGAGGTGGCTCCCGTCTCCTGCGGCTTTCAGACATAATTTATATTCTTTAGAGAAATAGAAACCAACTTTGGTGTACAGGTCTAAGGGATGCGACGGCTTAGATAATTATAATTATAGAAACTGAAAAGAGCACGATTAGAAATAAACTAAACAATTTTTTTTTATTCAAAAACAGACTACAGTATTATATCATGGGCTCGAACAGAGAACATCTAACCTAGGATGGCGCAGTGGGTAACCCAGTATACGACGTCATCAGTCACGTGACTCGTGGCACCATGTGGGTAGTCATGGTAGCCCATGTGGGCGGCTATGTGGTGACGTCCGTTTTGCTTAATGGATGCCGTATTATTGGTTTCTCTGGTTGCACGTGATTTCTCTGGAGCACAAAGTCCACTTATGTTGTGGGTGGTTTTTGGGAGCATGTTCCACTGTATCGGAGTTTCTCTAACGAGCGGAAAATGACCAACCAATGATCACAAATACTTGAATAGACTCCGTAAGCTTCTAGAAATCCGACAAGACCACCGCCTTAGATAGTGTAACAACCAGTAGTGTAATTATCAACCAGTAGTGGTAGTGTGATATTAAACAGTCAAGTAAATAACTAGTAGTATAATTAATCCAATCAGTAGTGTAATAAAAGTCCATGAAAATCAACGGAATTTAAAAAAAATTGAGTTAGTCCAGTTTCTTGTTTTGATACATCTTATATATTTTTAATCATTTGATCGCACGACTTAAAACTTTTTCCATGTCAAATATCCTTTATTTTGTTCAATACGGTGCCGAAAGGTGTTTTCATTGTTCTTATGTTGCTTAAGATCACTCTAAGCATCTGTGGTTGTGTCGCTGCCGCAAAATTAGTACAAATTCAAATTTAATCAATTATTTAATTAGTTTCCTGGTCTCTTGCCTTGTCTGCATTTATAATTTTCAATATCGGCCATGACTGATCTCTGAATATCTAACCCCCACCCGCCAAATCCCCGCCCGGCCAACAAAAACAGTTTCAGTAACTGTATCACAATGTATGGCTTTTCGGTCAGGCTGAAATAAGCGCTAAAAGACAGTGTTTTTCCGAAAGTAGTTTTTATGCTCCTCACAGGGAGAAACCGCGTTTTACGGGGGTGGTGGTTGTGGGTGAAGGTGGTAACCCAGATCTTTTGCTTAAGTTCGGATGGTATAATTCCCCAAACTGAAGAAATAAGGGGGTAGAGTGTATCCAACTGTGAGCAGGTTGGTGCTTTAGAAGAGCAACTCCCATTTCATGACAGTTGGTCAATTATTTCAAGGTCCTGAGCTATTTGTCTGTTTTCCATGTCCAACAACAGATAACCTTTGAGTGCGAAACAATTATTATGTTCTTCCATAACCGAAGGGTTACGTCTAATTTAAAAACGTTAGAACACATTCGGGGTGTGGTAAATAATATTTTAGAAGTAACTCTTGAGGGGTTAACAGCTTTTCTTATTTCTCCCCCACAGCATGTGTAACAAGGTGTCCCGGGTGGGATAGCAGGGAGAGACAGATGTATCCCACCCCACCCACGTGACGTTATACATTTATAACGTTATTATGAGGTTATGCATATCGTATCAGTTTCTTGCTACCAACTAATTCATATTGACGTCATCGCAATGCAGTGTGATCAAAGTTCGATGCTCTAAAACTCTTCAACCCTCAAGCTGCCACCGTTCCTAATCGATTTCGTGGTATATACATTTGGTATATACATAACTTGTGCATGCTCTTTCCGATGATGCTATCAGTTTCTCAAAACAACGAATACAAAATGAGTTGAATGAATCAGCACGTGACTCCAGATAACCTCCAGCTAACGAAATCGCTGCATGGAGGGGGGAGAAAAATTATCCTCGGTGAGTTCGAAGGTGGGAATGGAGAAATCTTACCCTCAGGGCAAGATATTTGAACCAGACCCTCGGCAAGCCTCGGGTCTGGTTCAAATATCTTGCTCCTCGGGTGAGATTTCCACATCCCACCTCCAGACTCATCGGGGATCATAATAATCCCAGACTAAGGATTTTGACGAGAGAGACGGTGGAGTTCAACCTAACAGTAAGACGGAAGTAAAGTGATGGGTATGGTGCAGGCACTAAAACCGTTCAGTAAAGAGTTAAAGTGCATTCTGTAAAGCACTGAAACTGCTCCCATCCTCTCACTGCCTAACTGGAGGAAAATAACATTTATGAAAATTCGCCTATCCTCATAAGGCCCCTGTAATTTCATTACACTTCTGGTTAAGTTTATGACATTACTAGTTATTACACTACTGGTTGATTTCTGTTACATTACTGATTGGTTATTACCCTACTGGTTAATTTCTATTACATTACTGGATCACATTATACTACTGGTTAATTATTGCAAAACTGGTTGGTTCAGATGGTATTCTATTGGTGTTGATAGCACGTAAACAATAAGCGTGCACAAAAACAAAGCTCTTTTTGAAGCTCCTGCTGATGATTTCCTCATGAAATATTTGAAGCTGAAAATGTCATACCACCCACACGGATTTAGAAACGAGCACCTTACAACGCGAATAAGTTTAGTTTCGCCTCATTGTCTTCAAACACCGTGATCCCACATTTCAATGGGAATACTAGTTAATATAAAAAAGCATTTTATTTATTATTTTTCCTGACGTGCGTTTTGTTCCCTCATTGGAAAAATTTCGTCGAGTTTATTCCATCGAGGGTTTACAGCGATGTTTTGAAGAAAAAAGATAAGATGTTCAGAGCTGATTGGCATTAGGTGTTAGGACTATGATCTGTAATTTGATAGGAATGGTATTGTTTTCATCAAAATTAAAATTTCTCCCGAACATTCTGTAAGTATTCATTATTGGTATTGTGTAACAAGTAATTACGTAGACACCGGTTTAGGACGACATTAATCCTTTGCCAACACTAACGTTCATAACCGGTGAGCGTTATTAAGATTTTATTATAATTTAAGTTTTTGTCCCCAAAACATAGCTTATGACCCCTCATTATACCGAGCTTGTTGCAAAGAGAGGCCAAAAGCTGTGCTTTTGTGACAAATATACAAGAATTCATTTTTCAAAGTCGTTTTCCATTCATGTTTACCCTTTACCCAACGCAGACGATATCAAAATTTATTATTTTAAATATAAATTTTTCAACTTTTTCAAAAAATTTCAACAAAACCATATCATGTGACCCCTCGTTGGAACGAGCTCGACGAGCTCGTTCCAACGAGGGGTCACATGATATAGTTTTGTTGAAATATTTTGAAAAATAGTATTTTTTCAACTACTGAATTTGCATATTACGCGGGCGGATGCGGCCGATTCGTTGGGAAAAGGGTTAATAAAATGACTATTTATTGAAAAAGTCATCGTACATTATAAGGATAACACACTAATTTCAATGTCAAGATCAAGTTCAAAATTTTGTTTTATAGCTATTAGATGAACTCTTCGTATAATAAGTGTATATCACATTTGATGGCGAGATATTGAAGTGGGCAGATCGACGTGCCAACAAACGTTTCAGAGCAAACGTGAACTTCACCTTCAACCAACGCCCAACAAGGTCAGTGGTTGCAAATTGTACAAAAAATTATTTCTGTATATATCCAAACATAATCCGCGATTCCCGAGTTTTAAAAAGCTCATTTCATTGAATCTCTAAGGACAGTATTTTCCAAAAGAAATTAGATATTCAAACAAAAATGTTTTTTAAGCAGTGTCTGACCAATCAACGATAAATAACTGTTTTAATTAATTGTCAATGTTGAAATGTCGACCAGGTGCTAGTGGAGTTGTTATGCACCGCGAGAATCACCGCAAGTGGATGCTGGGGATCCTAACTAATATTGAAAAAACATGATCACGTTAGTGTCCTGGATGGCGCACTTGAATTGTCTTAATGATAAAAATGAGAAAACATTTGTCAAGATCGTGACAAGGCAAGGTGGTTACTCGTTTGAGCAGAGCGTGTTCAAATGATATCACCAATGCTCAGAGCAGTTTTTTGTTACTTAGAGACAGAATATATCTTTCTTTACTAAGAGGCCTAAATGTCTGATGTGTTCCCAAGGAACGATGCGGAAAGAATGAACAGGTCAAAATGGTATGGTACAGGCACAAACCCTTCGTACCAATTTTCATCTAAATTACAAAACAACGCAACACCCAGTTAATAGTCTGGAGTTGAAGCCAATGGTAACGCAAGTCTTAAATGTCACGGTAGCTATGAGTTTTATATGATAGAAGTTTCAGTGGCCATTATAAAGTGATGGTAACAATCAGATAGACCTAGTTCTAACGGTGGTGCTATTTATATTTTTCAATATTAGCAGTGAGTGGAAGAATAAACAGTATAAACTCTTACCGTTTGAGCGTTGCGTATTTAATCCCCTACACACTAGGGCTGTCACGATTTTTTAATTTAGGAGTCGATTAATCGTCGCAAATAATCGATAGTAATCGATTAATCGTACTAGATGACCTTCTCCCTCTTTTTGAAGTCGATAAAAAATGAAGGTTATGTCAGTTGATCTACCTTCGGTAAACAACGAAAAAGATCCTCTTTCAGGAACATTCATCAAAGTTTTGATGTTTTGAACTTTTGAACCGTCAGTGTAATAATCAAGACCGGTCGGCAGTTGCGAAGTTCGCAACTGCCGACCGGTCTTGATTATTACACTGACGGTTCAAAAGTTCAGAACATCATAGCTTTGATGAATGTTCCTGAAAGACAAATGCTTCCAACGGCTTCTCGGGGTTTAACATCAATGTTCGTAACTCTTTACCTTTAGAAACAATAGTTTTTTCATCAAATTTTCTTTTAATTATTAAACGTCTAAAGCGAGATACAATTTACCGATTATTCGACAACGAAAAATACTAATCGATTTCGCCGTGACCGATCAACAATCGATTAATCGATTAGTCGTGACACTCCTACTACACACTAATCTTCCTTGTCAGTTCAATAGCACCAATTGGGAGAGTCCACATTCATTATTTGTGGTAGACCAATTATTATTTTCAGCGTGCAGCCTTGGGGATGCACGTTGAAAATATAGATTGGTCTACCTACACTTCGCAGCTATCCTAATTATTGAAATCATGACGTATCATATTCCACAAAAAGGCCTCTCCGCTTCAAAAGATTAAGAAGATCGCAGTCGATGACCTAGTGAACATTGAACTGTACAAGTGACGGAATACTTGTGTAAAATGTATTAGGACAGCGTATATTACATTTCCGCAAATGAAAAGACGCCACAATGCAGACGCTGGAGGGAATACTGACCTGAACACGTCATAATGGCGGACCCATGCAGTATGTGCATTGTTTTATCTATACGAAGACACGAATGCCTAAGGTAATCAAAATATCACAATGACGATTGTGTCAAGAAAATATTTCTAAAAAAACAAAAAGCGCAGTGCAAAAGCAAATGATGGGCCCAGGGTTGCTTTATGAAATTTCACAATAACATCAGTTTAATCTGCGCACACACGCCTTCTAGTGCCACCAGTGGGTGTGAAACAATATTCTCGACGTCGACAACGGAGTACAGTTTACGGATTATGGGAAATACTAGTGAAGTACCTTTAAAAGCTGCTTGATTCCCCCCCCCCCCCCCCCCCCCACACTCTTCATTAACTATGCTGCATGCTGCATAGTGTAAGATGAGGTTTCAAAATCCAATCCCCTTCCGATTCTTAGAACTGGAAAAGGTAAAAATACATCACATTATCAAACATTGTTATTGTGGTTAAAGGTGAGTTACGTTTTATAGGCGCTTTCCTGAGATATCAGACCACTAGTCTAATTCTGTAAGAAATTCGACGCTGTTATGGCATGGAACCAGTATAGCCCTCACACAGGCATGTGTTTAGATTCATTTGTCTCGAACATTTCAGTCGGTTAGAAAAGCGAATCTACGATCTGAAAAATTGCATAAAGATTCTTTGTCTGTGAATCAAAGTAAAAAATGTTACTCAAACGAGACTTTATTTGGTCGACATTTTGATGTCTTTACAATGCAAAATGAAGACTAACAAGACCCGTTGTGTTATGATTACGCCGGCCAGTGCCACAAATTATATTAATATCTTGATGTTTTCAAAGGGGGATTAACCCTTTGAAACCGAGTGGCCGCTTTTTCAGGGACAGGAACGTGATGCGTCATAACTAAATTAAGAGTAATAGCTGATCAATGAATGTGAGGAGGAGACAGATTAATATTTTCAAAGTGCAGCCTTCAGGCTGCACGTTGAAAATATTAATTGGTTCACCCCCAAGTATTCAATGTGGACTCTTCCGATTGCTGTCATTGAACTGACATGGAATATACCATCAGTGTTCAAAATGCTTGGAACAGTGTAAGCAAATGCACATCAAATTACATCAATGGCCGTCTGCGCGCAAATTTTCACAAAACCTGGATAAACAAGCAGCGCACAACAATGTCGAATTCCGAACAGAATTAAACTGGTTGCGTGATAGCTTGGTGCTTTACGTGTCATAAACAATCTTGAGTTAAACAACTGTGTTGAACTAGTTTAAATATGTTTTCTCCCCCCCCCTCCCCCCCCGCCCCAAAAAAAAGAAAAAAAAATTCTTTGTTGCCAAGCGGATTTTGGTTACCATTAAAGTTAGACGAAATATATGGGCACATTTGTTTGCTGGCTAAAAAAGTTAGTTTTACGCTCATAGAATGAAACTTTCTGCAGCTATTCCAAGAAACTCTCTTCAGGTATAGTTGTAAGGTTAAATTCTTTTTGAATCAGGAGACTTTTTACCAGATAAAATTCCATCGAAACAAAATCAGTTTCTAATTTTCAACCAAGCACACGTTAAATCGTCGAATATGAAAAATATGTCGATTTCCAATGAGTTCCACATTACAGGAGTTTTGGCTGCAACCATCTCTCCACGAAGCCCCTCTCTCTCGACACCGTCCCCGACGATCTTTGCAATAAGCCCCTCTCGTTATTTGCCGGAAAAAATAAAACCCTCCTCTTCTTTCGCGCACACACTCAATGATGGCACACCTGCGTCTGTTAAACGCTCGCTCTCCAGGAATAACACACGCTCCATTCATGTCACAGGCGTCATATTGTGTTTCGACAACGTAAATAATACGGTTAGGTAAATAATATTTGCGACAACGATATGTGTAACAGTTCTCTCTCCATCGTTCGTTAACAGCCCTACACTCAGACGTGTTGCCAACTGAACAACCTTCACTTATAATGTCAAAATCTCCATTGATTCCACATCTTTGAACAACACACTTTTCCTCCAAACTTGTTCCAACTCTATAGCACGTTCTGTTAACATTGTTGTAGCAGTCTCTTCGAAGAAGTCTGAGATGACCTGCTTCACATCTATAAAACTGACACTCGATATCTATGGTTTCCCCATGCTGTAATATCTGTGATGTGTTCAAATGACATCTCCCGTCAGAAGATGACGATGTCTCCATTATTTCGTGGCGATCAATGTGCAAAATTCTTTCATGAACCATTTGGACTTGGGGTACCTGTCCCATAATCTGTCCGTGTACACGCATAGAAAACACAAAGGCCCCAAATATTTGAAGATGAAAACACGGATACATTTTCAATTGAAACGACGTAGTTCTTTGAATGGGTGCAAACTATCCTCACGGAAGTGATTGTTGCACAGACTCTTCAGATGTAGTGATATAATTATTTAAACTATCTGACTGCCACTTTTATAAAGTAATTCACCCACATCCTCGTAAATTACGACCTTTCTGTCTACAGTGTTATCCAAACTATGTTTCTATGTCAGCCAAAACGTATTCAGTTTTCCAGTTTAATATGTGAGCGCTTTGCGAGAACGAGACTTAATGGTGTTTTGGTGAGCTCCCTAAGAGCTTTTCTTTGCATTCGCTGTAAGTATCTCGCGATGAAAAGACCGTTCATTCACAAACGCAGTCTAGAATCTGGCAACCACCAGACATTCGTCTTGCATTGGAAACGTAAAGACGAACGGAATGTTGATTCACAGATAAAATTATTTATCACACTATTAAAATTGTTTGGGTGGTCGCTCTGACACAATGAACGGAAATTACTCAGTTTTGTACTTGTTTTCTTTTTTCTTCCGACCAGCATCGGAACATGTTAGAATTCTACGACAACAAATAGTTTACACATTTAACACTTCCAATACTGGTTCATTGAAAATATATATACCATTTTGAGGCTTTGAGACTCAGCGGAGACGTCTTTCCCGTTGAATTTTATTTTCATTTTCATTTCCTATTATTTTCTATGCCTTTATGGAATTGTGCTAAACTAAATATTTTTGTGGAAAGACCGATTTGATGGACCTCAACTTCGCAATGAGAAGAGTTTGTGATGTTTCCTAATCCAGTTACCACAAAACGATTTGAATACGACCGAAAAGCATTGTATTTGAAACTACACTTTGCAATTATATCTAGAAATCGAATCGAACTTTCCCACGAGGATGAGGTTATACACAAAACGACACACGCGTGTGTGAATGGGTTAATCAATATGGCACGAGTGCCAACGCGGAAGGATAGAACGAGAGGTTGCAGGTTTCGAGTTTTATCCTTCTGCGATGGCACAGGTGCCATATCGATTAACTCATTCACACGTGTGTGTCGTTCTGCGTTTATTACACGCCTTCACGTCTATAAGAATAATTATTAGAAGGACACTCAGCAATTCATTTGACAACTATCAACAAAAATAAAAACACATTTTATCGCCAACCAAATTTGCGAGGGAACTATTTCATCCCCCGAGTTTCAATGTGTTCTTTGTGCCTACTGGCACATAGAACACATTGGCACTCAGCGGACGATTTTTAGCCATCGCCAGCGATTTAAACTGTAATTGCGGTGCGCGATTTGTAGCGTATTCCAGTGAAATTTCTCTTCTTTATGAAAATAGCCCGTCAACGATTTCCGTTCCGCACATGCGTGCTGAACAGATTTTCATTTTCTGCATGGTTTTGTGTTGCTGTAGATGGGGTCACATAGAACAGGCATGTAATAAATGCTGTTAAATATTACGCAGCTGAGAGTGACTACCAACGATATTATTTCTGTCGTGTACGTAACAAGATACGTGAACACTGAGCGAGCACAGGCAACTGGTAACTTGTCTTTATCTGTGGCTGGCTTTGGTTGGAGTTAACCTCAACCCGAAACTAAACTTCAATGAACAGAGAAAACGATGGGAAAGGCTTTTTAGTGACAACAGACTCAGAAGAACGCCTCTTACCTTACCCATCAAATTTGCATTGTATTTATTTTGAACTGTGTTTCTTTTGACGTTGGATGGGCCAGAATGACGCGACGAGAAAGGCGGAATATACGACAAAACCCGCAAGACAGTGGTAAGCAAATCCGCGACTTGTCAGCTTGTGGACACGACATACGCGTTTCTTGAATTTCAAGCATGGGATTTTTGCTAGGTGTATAGCCCAGTGGAGAATGGTTTATGGGGCATCGTGCCTCCTGGCAAAATTTTGTATTTTTGAATGGGCAGACTGGCAGGTGAATGGGGCGGAAAGACGACAAAATCGTCGCAAAGAACGACGAGCAAATAAGAGAGTTTTCGACTTACTAAATGGAAACAAGTACGAATTGAGTCCAGATATTCACAGGTTAAATACATTAAGCTCCTGCTATATTTATAGGAACATCGATGCTAATTCATGATCTAACATTACTAGAGGGAGGAATTCTCAAAACATTTTTTTTATTTTTTGCCTCTAAAACACAGCTTACGATTCCTCATGGGAACGAGCTGTCGAATTCGTTCTAACTAGGTTTTATTAGCTATGTTTTCGTGGCAAGAATTAAAAAGTTAAAACTTAAATGGCGACTTCAGTGAATAAATATGGCCGTTACGTCGTGGTTGATGTGCTAGCCAATGGGTAACTGCGTTAGCGCGCATCAAAAGAAAAAAGACATGTTTTGCTAGTGTGCATCATTATGTTTTAAAAACATCTCTTCTCCAAACAGAAATATTTTTTCTTACACTTTAACTTCCTCACTGATGGAAGCTATTATTTTATGACTATCACAAATAGCACCCCGATACCGCTGTAGTCTGTGTATAAAATTCATGGCTAGCCATAAAACGAGTTGGAACTTTTCCACATTCAAAGCATACCTGTCTCGGATGAGACTCACGTGATGTTCGGCGAATTTAGAAGGGGAATATTTTACAAACGCCAATTATCAACCTGGAATGTTTTTACGCCGAACACTCTGATGAATATTTCATTGCAGATCTGTTTGAAAATGTTTTACTCAAAAACCTTACCCACGAAAAACATAAGAGAATCCGTATTCCCGACAACGATCTGCAATAGTGCGAAACTGCAATCTCATTAGGACGATACGAATGACAGGGGGATTAAGTTCTAACGTATTTTTAGAAATGGGTGAATAAAAGAAACAAAGAAAGTAATCCACAGAGTATTAAAGTAGAGGGCAGAAATGGATACCACCAAGTCCAAATCGCATCAGAACTATCAAACACCTGGAAAACGTAAACTATAAGCGATTGGGCTTGAGGATCCCACCGGGATGCCATAGAGATCGAGGAAAAGTTTTCGAACTTCGTGTGCAGAAAATAAAAACCGACGAGGTACAAAAAGTGGTCTCAAATTTAAGGAACAGTAAAGCGGGAGTGACGGACGAAATTTTTAACAAGTTAAAAATTGGCTAGAGGAACTCTGAGTTATAATGTGTTGTTAATATAATTATTTGTTGTTTATATTTCAGGTCTCGTGTTCAATTTTTAAATACCCGTTGTTATACAATAAACACATTGTTATAACACTCAAACACTGTGAGCTGCCATATTCCGCTTCGTTGACAAAACCAGATCGACCAAATCAAATATGAGGCCTTCGGCGTCCTATTTGATCTGGTCGCTCTGGTTTCGTTAACTCGACGAAATACGACGACGCAGTTCAGTTAACTGTTGTAATAGTCTGTATTCATCAGGAGTGAATCATAAAGAATTAATACGATAAAAGGCATTTATTAAGTTATAAACAAATAGTATTGTTTTCTTAGAATTTGCTGGAGAATGCCTATTGAAAATTTCTAATGGGTTGTAAACAAACATTTGTTTTTGAACGAATTTTGACTGCGCCAAGCACACGTTCCTCAGTTCTCCAGTTAAGTATTCCTGCGGGTACGGATAGATGGACTTACTTACATCCCAGCTAATTTTAGTTGACAATCTGAATGTTTTTAGCTCAACTTGACAAAGTCAAGCTGAGCTATTGCCATCACTTCTCGTCTGTCGGCGTACGTACGCACGTACGTTAGTACGTACGTACGTCCACAATTTCCTTTGGCACACCTCACAGGCCGCATTTATGATCAGATCGCTTTGAAACTTGGTGTGCTTGTTTGAGGTGACCTCTAGATGGGAGCAATCGATTTTCTTCCATTTCCGTCAAAAAATGTTGCCGCGGCCAACGTTCTTAGAACTTAGTTTAGCCAGACCTCAATATTTCCCTTTGGCGCACCCCCTACAGGGCACATTTATGATTGGATTGCTTTGAAACCTAGCATGCTTGTTTGGGGTGACCTCTAGATATTCTACCATTTCCATCCGTCAAAAAATGTTGCCGCTGGCAACGATCTTTAAACTTAGTTTAGTCAAGCATCAATATATTCCTTTGGCATGTCCTACAGGGCACATTTATGATCAGATCGGTTTGAAACTTTGTATGCTTGATTGGGGTTGCCTCTAGATGGGAGCGATCGATTTTCTTCAATTTCGATCAAAATTGTTGCCACTGGCAATGACCTTCGATGAACTTATAAAAACTTAGTGCAGTTAAGCATCAATATTTCCCTTTGACGCACCCTGCAGGGCACATTTATGATTGGATCGCATGCAGATTTGGTGTGCTTGTGTGGGGTGACATCTATATGGGCGCTGTCTAATTTCTTCAATTTCTGTCAAAAAATGTTGCCGCTGATCTTTGAACTTAGTTTAGTCAGACCTCAATATTTCCCTTGAACACACCCTTCAGGGCACATTTATGATCGGATCACTTTGGAACTTGGTATGTGTGTTCGGGGTGAACTCTAGATGTGAGCTATCGCTTTTTTCATTTCCATAAAAAAAAATTATTGTCGTTATCACCAGCCTTTGAATTTACTGCATTTGTGCCTCAACTTATCCCTTTTGCACTCTCTGCAGGGTATATTTGTGAATTCCCATAAAAACCCATAGCCACAAGCAATGACCTTCTACTTAGTGCATTTGTGCATTAACATCTTCCTTTGGCATGCCTCAGAGGGCACATTAATTATCAGGTTGTTTTGAAACGTTGTATGCTTATGCAGGATGACAAAGATAGGAGCTGTTGATTTTCTTTTCATTTTCGTCAAAACTGTTGCTGTCAGCAACAATCTTTGAATTTAATGCTTATGTGCATTAGCATTCTTTGACATTGCCCACAGGCCACATTTATCATAGGATTGCTTTTGAACTTGGTGTGCTCATTTGGCAAGACCTTTAGATAAGTGCTATTGATTAGCATTCATTTCTGTGAAAAAGTTGCCATTTACAATAACCTCTGAACATACTGCATTTGTGTATCAACATTCTTCCTTTAGCCAGTCTTACAGTTTACATTTAAAAATGCATGGATTGCTCTGACGTTGTGCACACACAATGCTGTCATGTTGAAATTTCATCAAATAACATTGGTACCAATGATCTTCAATTTTGCCATTTCATTTATAACTTACCAAATTCAAGTTTGTCATGTTGGGCTACAGTGTCATTGACACTTTCATTTAACAGTACCATTTCGTTCGCATTCTTCTACGCAGCATTCAGGGTCCAGCGAACTCCTTTCACTCTGAATACAAATTTCACAAGTCATAACTTCATCTACTAAGCTTCGGGAGCATCGAAAATTCCCAACTCCTAGGTGGACAAAGCTCTACAAGTTGTATCGAATGGGATATAAAGGGTAGATTTTTGACTCTTTCTAAGATCAAAATTGTTACATTCAAATGAAAACAATCGACATTAGCTGAGCAAGAAAATGGAAGTATAGAGAAAAAAGATTGAAAAATAGCAGAATGGTACAAAGTAAGGAAATTTTTCCCGACTCTCAATATATGCTCATTACGATTTTCAAAAAAATCATCTATACATTGAGGAGAAAGTTTATATACCACGATTACTGTTCGAATTAACCCTTGACCTAACACGAAAAGCAGACGACACTTGAAAAAGAATTTCTTGAATAACTATTTTTTTCATTTTTGCCTCATTAACATAGGTTATGGGTCCTGATTGGAACGAGCTCGACGAGTTCGTTCCAATGAGGGTCATAACCTATGTTTTTGAGAGAAAAAATGAAAATTAATTGGCGATTTTTGAGAATAGCGCTGACCGGTTTGGCTCTTACGTTTAGTAAAGGGTTAAACGTTACCCGATACAATACCGACATTGGGCAATATTCTAGATACATCACGGCTGGAATATGGATCACGCGTAAGAACGTTATGTAAGAACGCACTTGATTGGAAATTGCGCGTCAAAGTGACGTTGGGACGTAAACGAAATATTTCGACACAAAACGGAGTGCAGCAAGAACGTTATCAAACTGCGAAGGGGATATTTTTCTTTCAAAATATTAGCTCCATTCAAGTTTGATCGTGGTGTGAATACAGAACAAAGCTCGGGTAGAATACGGGCGACATGAAGCAACTGAAGTAGAATACAGGGAACAGGAATCAACGACCCTCTCAATCAATTTACTTTTTAATTCTTTTTAGCTCACCAAGGATCAAGCATGCCGTCCAAGAGAAGAAAATATCGACACTTCCCATTTACTGGCGCTATATTTATAGTTGAAAAAGGCCCCAGGTTCATTAATGCGACATTTGTTGAAAGTTCATAATTAAACTACTGTGTAGTTTCCAAATTGATACAAGAGCAATTAATTTTCATCATTTTACCGTCTATACGAATGATGATTGTGTGTATGGTATTTGAATAATAAATAAGAACTCGCTAATTACAGATGTCAGGTGTCGGATCTGTCTGTACTATAAATTACATTCCACTATTCGGTTCTTAATATAAATTAATAGATATGGCTCGAAATAACTTGATCAACCGATTTAATTTCGTTTGTTTATTCACAACATACGAATCAGTACTTGTCGGAATGCAAGGAAAAACTCCCACTCCTTAGATAAAATGCTTGTGAAAGTATATCCACATTGTTAACCCTCCCCTAATAATTAATTGTTTTACAGTTGAGTAAAAATGAGGCCCAGAGACGCGGCCAACCCCTAAGGAGGATTTCTTCGGAATTGTTTGGTCTCACCTTATACAATGGTCCGGTCATTCTAAAATAACTGTCAATTATATGTCAGAATCTATCGAATTATGCCTTTATACATCAATTTTTCAAAACGTCCTGGAAGGAAGCAACTGCTCGTAATACGAGCGATGTGTTGAGACCTTAAAACTTCTCACAGAAATTAGTGATGCAGAGTGAAGCCGCGTATTAGTGGCACGAGCTATGCCGTGCATCGCTGGAAGCTGGTGGAAATTTTGCTAGCCTCGCCCGCCTCCAAAAGTCTATGTACGCCACCGTTGCTTCATCCAAAGCCGAATCACCACCAAGACACGGCGGGCATTTGTCTTGTAAAAAGACGGCGGCTACTTGACTCCAAAACCAGATGGGCGTTTCCATCAGGATGAATGTAATATTTCAGATAAATCAGTATCATTTAAGGCGCCCCATAAATTATATATTTTCTTTGCAAAATGAATGTGCCCCCAACTTTGAAAGTATTTTCCCTTCAAAATCAAAGTCTACGATCTCTCAATAGGATGAGCTCCCAAACTCGTACACAAGTGTTGTGCTGTTCTAAATTATTTCATTTGTGATAGCCGATGTTTTGGAGGAGAAGAGTAGGAATCCTCAGAATGCATACTGGTGGTGGAACTGTACAGTACAGTCGCCGTAGACTGATCGTAATCCACACGTGGGCAGTGATGTCCACGCATGCCTTTAGCGGGTAATGAAAATCATCAGCAGCAAAATTTTAATTAATGAAGCACCGGGTTGTACCTGGCACTTCATTAATTAAAGTTTTGATAATTATTCCTGTAGTTAGTGTTTGCAATCCAATATTATTGCGTCAGTGGAAATACTGTCCACCCCGTGAAAAGTGACTAGTCCACGGCGGTCGTACTCTTAGTATTCGAAATGACCTATTTTAACATTTTAATTTTCTTATTTTGTTCCTTTAACTGGTTGATGGCTACATTATTTTTGGTGGCCCGAATATTTTCATTAAAATTTGTTTTATAACAAATTATCGAAGAGTCCCTACAGGCACTCTTCAACAGTTTGTGATGGAACAAATTTATATCAACAAAATATTATTTGTGTTTGACTGAATATGAAACATAAGCAAGGAAGATGTAGGCTTATGATGGGTTCCCTCATTTTTTTAATGCCTCGATAGTGGCTTCTAGCACTCAACCAGTTAACCCTTTATCTAACATGAAAAGCAGACGACACTTGCAAAAAAATTCTTGAATAACTAAATTTTTTCATTTTTTGTCTCAAAAACATAGGTTATGACCCCTCGTTGGAACGAGCTCGACGAGCTCGTTCCAACGAGGGGTCATACATAACCTATGTTTTTGAGACAAAAAATGAAAATATTTTGAAAATTAATTGGCGATTTTTGAGAATAGCGCTGGCCGGTTTTGGCCGTTACGTTGGGTAAAGGATTATTTTTGTGAACATATATTTTCACTAACAAAATCTATCGGGTAAAACTAAACACACGCAACAATCGTGGTATGAACTCAAAGAAACACGCACATGCATATTGTCACAATAACATAATAACACATTGGAAGGCCACTGATTTGTCGCGGTTCTCGGGTGAAAAGGCCTTAATTAGCCAAATGCCTCCTTATCCCCACGCCTCGTTTCTCCTCCCAATACGACGTGACTAACTGCTTGATGACATCCCGTTCCCTCATTCTTCCCATTCTCTCCGAAGAGCAAACTAACCCTCACCTTTATGGCACCATGTGTCCTTCATTCTCTCATCCCAATTTCCCATCATAATCCTGATGAATCTCTTATTCTGTTAGACTAGTATTTTGGACATTCTAACAGATAGTGTTTTAGGGTCCCCACTACGCCTAAAGTACACATTTGGCTCTCTTTTTCACTGTCTTTCCCAGTTTTCCCCCTAGGCTCCAGGTACCGCGAGCTCAGCTTGAACAACATTGACCACCCAAAGGTGCAATCAAGGTACTCTTCAAAACATGGCTTCTCTTTATCACGCAGACCAACCAAAGACCTCATCGCTTTGACCCCTACCCCTCGCCAATTCAGATTACAATCCGCCATGAATCTTTCTCTAACGATCTTGTTACCCGGGTTTGTGCGCACGTCCAAGTCCGAGATCCTCATTGAATAGTTCTCTATTAACTCCCTCCTCACTTCGTCTATCCACCCTGTCTTTATGTTTGAATTCCAAATATTCTGGAATATTAATTTACGCCATCTGCTGTCAGGAAGATTTATCAAATAGTTAAGATAGCAGCGTTTCATTAAATCTATCCTGTCCTTAATCCTCATCCACCCAAGCTCATGCCTTGATGCTTCTAGTGTTGCGGCATTACTCGATCCCATTATCCATCGGCCTCGACCGTTCTGCAGGGTTTCGAAGCTCCGGGAATACTCACCCAAGTTATCCATCGGGCCGCATCGTTCTGTGGGGTTTCCAAGCTCTTTAAAGCCATTTGGTTTAGATGCATCACTTCCGTACCATATGTTATACATTGTACACCCACCATTCCCAAATTGCTCTCCCTACGAAAACCTTATTGGAGATAATTCTCTCTCCCCGTAATGTTTATATTTACCCTAAATACTTGTAGTCACATGTCTCTCCTACACTAAGAAGTTTCCTACTACATTCCAGAATACAGACCCCCCTCCCCCCGCCCACACACACACACACTCTCCACTTTCGAGTAAGTTCCACTTTACGACCTACGGGTATAACGTTGCTTTTACTTTCATTTAGTTCAAGTCTCCATTTGTTCCCACATTTCGAAGCAATTGTCAGCATTTTCTCTAGCCCAACTTCGCTTTCTGACACTAGTACCATATCATCTGCGAAAAATATCCCTAGGATCTTCAGTCCCCCATCTGTTACCCCCTCGTCGCTATGCAGAAGTTCATTTCCCAAATCTTTGATGTAAAATATAAACAGAAATGGAGAAAGGTTACACCCATGCTCTAGACCTATCTCCATAGGTAGAAGTTTCGTTGTTATGTTACCCAGACAAAGTTCACTGTATACATTATTAAAATATGCTTTCAGAATTCCAACAAACTCTCCTCCCAAGGCCTCAAGCTTTCGCCACATCCCCCCCCCCCCCTCCATACTTTATCATATGCCCATTTCACGCCCAGAAAGGCCATAAACGTATTTTTCTTTTTAGCTTCTATTATTTGGGTTAGCTTCTATTATTTGAGTCAGTGTGAAAAGATGGTCAGTGACTCCCCTTCCCTTCTTGAAGCCCTTCTGTATCTCTCCAAGAAACCTCTTCTCTTCTATCACACCCTCTAATCTTCCATACAGGACTTTGCAGAAAGCTTTTCCAGTGTTGCTACTGGCAGAAATCCCCCGATAAATATCCAATACATCCCTTTCCCCTTTTTGTGTATAAATGCAACCTTGCTTTCTCTCCATTTTTTTGAAACCTCATGTGCACACAATATATTTATCAAAAACAACAAGCACTTTTCAATAATTTTAATAAAATGGTGTTCTCGTTAGTAAACTGTTTTAAGATATGCTATTTGTGATGCTTTTTGTGATGCTTGTAGATGTTCCTGAGGGTGTTCCGCTGAGGCCTCCAGACAACGCACCAATAACATTTGTAGCCAGGGAACCTAGAAATGTAAAGGCATTCAGAGTGTCATGATTGTCTTGCAATATTTCGTAAATAGGCTTCAATATTGTCACTGAACAGATTTGACTTAGAAACAAATGACATCATGTGATATACAACAGTGCAATTGTGCTGCTCAGATCACGTCTAATGAGCAGCTTTAAGCTTTTATTTTGTGATGACCGCTGTATTAGTGGGGCAAATTTGATTGATTATTTATTTCACGGTATACATATATACAGGATATATACAGGGATGATTAAACAGTTATAGTATAGCGGTAACATACATGCATGCCGTGGAGTATAACGCGGCCATACTGTCTGTCTTCCAGTTATCCCCGATTTGTATCATATTGCCACATTGCACCGTGCATTCAGTCATGTGTAATTATTTACCACCTTAGGAAGGTAGTGCGGTGAATGGATAGCTTTCCATTCTCCACCCTCGGAGTTGTTACTCTGCTCTACCAGAAACGGAGGCAATAGGTCCGACTAGGAAGTCTGGTATAGCCTATGCTAAGCTACATAAAAGAATAAAACTTTACGAGGTAATGTGATACAGCGATTTGATTGAGTATAAGACTTGACCGAGTATAAAGTTTAATCGAGTTTAGGACTGGTAGCTGTCGTGTGGATAAGACTGTCTCCCTTCCAACTTCAGCCACGCTGTGGGTTAAAATCACAACTACCACAAGAATTTTTAGACCGTATTCGTACTGGTATTGATGAGGAAGAATTAATCAATCTTTTAGAACATCCCCAAGTTAACCATCAAGATGTAGTTGTGAACGATAGAGAGACAGACTTTGTTCACACAGTGTCAACAACACCCCATATTGCGCATAGTCTGCATATAGTAGAATAAATGGCAGACATTCTGTCGGAGGGAGTAACTGATGTGACAGTGGAATCAACAGTTAGAAATGATGATGCAAGTGATGATGATGATGATGATGATGATGATGATGATGATGATGCAGAACCGCATCCTGCGAAACGTGCTAGAGTATTTGCTCGAGAGGTTCAGAGAAACAGACAGAAAGAATGTCAAACCACAGTAAAAAGAAGCTTTCTGCAGCCAAAAATGGGGACAAGGTGGCAGTGCCAGTATCAGAGTTGGATAGGAGCAAGGGTGACCGACCCACCAAATATAATTGGTGTAGTAGATAATGACTTTTACACTGTAGGAACGAGATCAGGTAATAAAATATAAACGATGTCACTGTAGAAGTAATTGTTTGACAAAAAGATGTTCTTGTATTAAAGCTGGTTTGAGATGTAACAGTGCCTGTCACTCTCACAAGTCGTCTGATAATAAAGATTGACTGTGTAATATAATTTTCACTTTATATCTTCATATACCTATACTGCAGCACGGTATATACGACAGTTTCTTTTTTCGTACATGATATTGCCCATTTTCTGAATGGGAAACTGCATAGACTCCCCATTTCATGAAATGTGCAGGACATTTGCCCATTTCATGAAATGGGCAGACTGGTTGCTCATTTCATGAAATGGGCAATTTGACTGCCCATTTCATGAAATGGGCAATTACACAAACGGGGTGTAACTTATACACCTGGAACGTAATTAAGCAACCCCTGTTTTTTGCAGTGGTTTTAATAGAAACTGTCATTACTTTCATGCTTTAAGATGGCCCAAAGTGATTTTTTGCGGAAAGAATGGTCTATTGACAAATGACAGACAACACAGTGATGAAGATATGCAGTATTTTAATGGCACTAATTTCACATGTCTGTCTCTAATGTTTTTGATGGAAAAATGTTCTCTCGACAAGTATAGTGCTGGAACGGTCCACGAGTAAACAATGCCGGTAATTACTGACAAAAATGTAACTTGTGATCCAATGAACACAATAGTATCGAGTGTATCCACCATGTTCTCGGATGGCATCCTGAACCTCCTCCTAATTCTACCAGTGAGCCTTCTGATACAGCTCAGAGACAACTGTTGCCACTCCTCGTGCAATGCAGCTTCTGAATCTGCTAAATTCTGTAAAGTCGGGTCCCTAGCTAGCACACGACGTCCAAAAAAGTTCCAGATATGTTCTAAGAGATTCAAATCGGGGTTGTAGTAGCGTTGTTCTGAAGGAATGCTCCCACAGCATGTGGCATTGCATTGTCGTTCATGAACACAGGGCGAGTAGCCAAGATTCCACTCTACAGTTTGACACTATTGCACAGGGGTGAAATTCTAAACATAGGACATATCTTGAAACTAAGATCATGTAAAATAGAGATACATTTTAAGTATCAGATATATAGACAATAAACATATAGTGTGTTTTTATATCTGTGTTATACAACGAGTTGAAATATGGTTTATTTTTTCGAGGCTTCGCCGAGAAAAAATAAACCATATTTCAACGAGTTGTATAACACAGATATAAAAACACACTATATGTTTATTGTTTTTATCTGATAACAAACAGACACCCGTCTCGTGCGTCTACCCACGGGCCTCCAAAGAAAACCAGTCTACGAGACAAAAGAAATAGGACAAGACGCATAGAGTTGTGTCCCTTACATTACAAAATCGATGACGGCGATTGTAAAGTGCGATTGCACTTCTTGCATCATGTAAATGCGCTGGAACAAAATAAATTTCAACTATTTTATTAACAGTAACAAAACGGTGTTTCAGTAGAGTTATTCTTTTTTTGACATTGTTCCAATTTTCTTCCGTGTTTTATGCTGTAGTCCCAATATAACAAATAATTTTGCGTTTCTTTACAATTTTTACGAAGTGTTTTTTTTTTCAGGTAGAGCAGACGAACTTTTAATTAGCGCAGTTCCGCGAGTACTTTTGATCGAGGCCGTGACTATAAATAGTTCGCAGTCGCCGCATACTAATTACTATTAACATTCAAGTAATTTCTACAATGTTTTGAAGCAAAATTTTAGGTTGCCTTTATTGAAGCAAAATAAATAAGAAATGACACCATCAGAGGATTTTGACAAAGTGCAATAAGCGTACAATTAAAACCTGCCCTGTGATATAACGATGTTTCATGAATGAATGAATGAAAATGGAATTGAAAGAGGTCAGAGGTCGTTCGCATAAATTATAATTATATACAACACCCGTTGTATATACTTCAAGTATATACAACGGGTGTTTTACTCTATGGTTATCAGATAAATAATTACATTAGGTGTTTTGTTGAACAAGAGAATTTGAAGTTTTGGTCCCAAAGTTGGATTAGGATGCAAAGGGATGCATTACCAGATGAATTAAGGGAAACATTGGATTCGAAAAATTAGCTATTTTGTTTGTTACGAGACATGTAACTAAAAATGAGATGGAAACATATATTTGTTTGTTGCATTTGAGAAAGGGGCGTTGCTATGCTCCGGGGGTGGATAGGTGGGGTGGTTGGAAAATTCTTCTCTTAAGGCTGCTTGGTGGCTGAAAATGACTGGGTTCGGCATTTTTTCATGCAATTTTGCAGGCTGAAGTTTTGCCATTGACAATAAATTATTCCACCCACATTTAGATTGTTTATTTCTACTTAGTCAGATAGTGTTATATGTTTTTGTGGATTTGGGAAATGTAATACATGTTATGAGTCAGATAACTAAGTTACAAAATATTTGCATTTTAAGAGAGTGTATGGCATGTCACTTTTGGAAATGCCTGGAAAAGTGTGGAGTGGAATCTTAAAGAGCATTATGCCGTCGGTGTCATCTCTTGAACCAGGAAGTTCCTTATTTGTGTTTGAGTTATAAATACACCATTTTTCAAAAAAAAACTTTTCATTATTTCTGGTTTGTGTGCAATTGTTAGTGATAGTTAACATTCATCAAGTGATATCTTAGCAAAACTCCTTGTGTTTTGGCTGAATACGCGGCGTGAATCTATTTCTTCCAGCAGCGACAAAGCCCCGGTTTCCGAAATGATTCACCAATAAAAAGAACTGTGCTCCAGCGCTGCTGAGTCCGGCGAACACGCTAACGTACCCATTACATTCTGACGGTACGATGGCGTTGGGTAAGGATTGGTACGTGGTATGGACGCCTATTTCGGATGCCGTGTTCAGCGAGTCTGTTGCGGACAGTTTGTGCACTGATTCTATTGTTAGTTCTACCAGGAGTAATTGCTGCTGTCAGCATCGCCGGAAGGAGGCGATCCCGCAAGTGAGACGTCCTGATATGTCGGTCTTGTGCAGGGGTCGTAACTCTTGGTCGACCTGAACGCGGTCGGTCGGAAGTAGATCCAGTGGATCTATACCTTCCAATGAGACGGTAAATAGTGGCCACAGTGACTCCGAACTCAGCAGCGAGCTCATCTGGAGGTATCCGAGCCTCATGAATACCAATGGCACGTAACCACTAATTTAGGTTAACCTTGGCATTTATTAAAATGTCGGAAGACAAAAACTGGCGTGTTTACTCAATAACACAGGCTCTCTAGCACAGCATAACGCAAAGAAAATCGTCGATCACCCATTCAATTAACATTCTCAGGTAGAACGTGCTATTTTGAAATCCGTAGCAAAATTGTATACGGTTGGGTGGACAACAACAACATATCATTAAACTCTTTACACGACTTGTTCACAAACATGGAACATTAGAACTATCACATTTCACCCTTTATGCTATTTTTCCACATTTGTTTCTATTATACTTTCTTTATTGACTCAGTATATATTAACTTCATCCGACTTTGCCCGTAGTTTCATACCAAACATATCCTAAGACAGAACACAACGGGGTTTGCAGTTTGGAAGACAGGAATCAACGACGATCAATTTTTCAGATGTTTCACGAGTTCTGTGGGTGGGGGTGAAAAATAGGAAAACCCCAAACAAGGATAATTGATATCTATCCACCCCTCCGGCACTCTACCTGTGTTGTGTTCTGATTCTATACCACGATTAAACTTGAATTAAGTGAATGAAGATTGGATTTTTAAAGAACAATATCACCATCGACGGTCTGTTTACTTTCTTGCGTGACACTGCTGTTTTGTTTCGAAGCATTTATTTGGTTCAAAGTAGCATTTCATTGCCTAACCCAAAAATCTGCGTCACCAATGGGGATACGAAAAGACTAATCAGACGCGTTCTTACATGAAGTAGGCAGGATGGCACCAGAGGTTTTCCTGACACATTTTAATGATTGTATTATATCAGATAGCATTGATTACACATAACAATCGTGGTATAAAAGTGAATTGTCCCCCATGCTCGATAATCGCATCGACCATTTGGGTTCCAGGAGAGTGAGGGTGGATGGGGTGGAAAGAGAGGAGAGAGAGAGAAAAAAAAAATAGTAGAGATGGGGGGGGGGGGGGGGTATAGACAAAAATGCATAGATGCGCCTTGTCCAACTACACGTGAATACAAATGCACATATACTAAGACAGAAGACAACGTATGTGAGGCAAGTGGGAAGTAATCAATCAATCCAATCGCATTGGAGTTTTTCAGGCTTTTCACGGACACAGTATGCACGCGTGAAATATAGGAAAAACTACAACGAGGGTCGTTGGTTAATGTCCCTGGTACTCTGCCTGAGTTATCCCCTATATTTATATTAGCATTAGGCTAGAGTTAAATGAACGAAGCCTAGATTTATAAAGAAAAATATCATCTCTTGGGGTTTGTTTACATTGTTAGTGACACTGTTAGTTTATGTCGAAGCTTTTCATTAGCATAAGCGAATTGATGAGACATCAACGACAGTACGTTACGACTAACCAGATGCATTTTTATACGCTGTGAGCCGGATGCCACACGTGGTTTTCCTAACAACATCTTCAATGCCTCATTCTGTTGGATAACATTGAATACACACAGCAATCGCGATATGAACTCTTAGATACACTCACATGCATGCACTCAAATATACACAGCTTACACGAAGTTGCTCAAAAACATATATGTATATAAGAAACAACACCAGACAGTTTTTAACAATTTTAATAAGACAGTGTACTCGACAGCAAGCTGTTTTAAGATCCGGTGGTTCCTGTGGGTGTTCCACTGAGGCTTCCAGACAACGCACCAAGAACATTTGTAGCCAGAGAGCCTAAAAATGAAATGGTATTCAGAATTTCATACATGGTCATGCAGTATTACATAAGTGAGCTTTAAGATTGTGACTGAACAGACTTGACTTGCTAAAACACCCAATACTAACAAAAGTGAGCTGTGAGATGTAATTAGTGCTTAAATTACTCAGAATGAAAGGTTTTTTCTTTCAGAATGCTCGAAAAGGCAAAATACGGAAAAATGCACACTGTTGTTTATACATTACCTGCTGTAAGTATCCAAAAGACTGATTTTATCCTTTTCCTAAACTGTTAGACCACCACATTAATACTGAAAAGAGTCTTACTCTGGAATGAGCTGCTTTTTCATCCACATTCATGGAGTTCACGCACAGAATATCGTTGATAAAATGTAATATTCCTTTATTCTCAAAGATATAGATATATTTTTTCCTATTCTAGTTATAGATATTTCAATCAATATTGAATTTACCTTTAAATCATTAGCTAGTTAAGAAGAATTGAACAATACGTAAATGGTACACGAGCCTTCAACAAAATTAACTTGTTGAGCGCTTGAAGCCGTCCAAGGACGTGGTGCTTGAGGGCACTCTCCAATAATTTGTAATATAACAAATTTTGATGAACAAATTTAGACCACCAAAAATAATCTAGCCCTCAACCAGTTAAGATATTAACGAAATCAAAACAATCCGGCTGCGGTGAGTCTATATTCCTACTGGTGATGTCATGAAGATCGGTGAAATCAAGTCTCGATTGAGAAATATTTCTTGCGTTGAATCAGGGGGAGGCCACCAAAAATTTGCAAGACGTGACGTGGGGGTGGGTGGGTCTCTTGAGTGCGCAAAAAATGTGCATTTCCAACTTGTGCAATTTTTTGAATTTTTTAAAAATATATCAATATATCAGCTAATATATACCATCATTTGTGTTTCAAACCTTAAAGATGATGTTGTACATCACACTCTTAACATAAATACAACATCAGGAGGCTTTATATGTGAGAATATTGGGCTTAAACTGGGAAAATGTCACACGTTAGTAGGGGGTGGGTGTCTTGTTCGAAATGTAGAAAATATGTGGAGACAATAGTTTGGGAAGAATTCAAATGAAAATTTGTTCCCGTATAGGTACACCTGCTCTGATCAAGCCTATAATGAACACCTTGTCATTTGTAGATTGGGGCCCACAGCAGCCCACAGAGGTTTAAATTGGTGGTACCAGTTTAACCCTTTACCTAACATGAAAAGCAGACGACACTTGCCAAAAAATGACTGAATAACTATTTTTTTTCATTTTTTGTCTCAAAAACATAGGTTATGACCCCTCATTGGAACGAGCTCGACGAGCTCGTTCCAATGAGGGGTCATAACCTATGTTTTTGAGACAAAAAATAATAAAAATTGATTGGCGATTTTTGAGAAGAGCGCTGGCCGGTTTTGGCCGTTACGTTGGGTAAAGGGTTAAGAACATTATGAAAACCCCTAAAGACAGTTGTGTCTACTAAGTTTATAAGTTTATTTTGGACTTTAATGGGAAAGTGGGGGTGGGTGTCTGAGAACGGTAGTAGAAATTTTGCACGTAGTGGGTGGGTGAGTGTGAAAAGGAGCCGAATAAAAAATAGGACGTCACGTCTTGCAAATTTTTAGTGGCCCCCACTTGGTTGAATCAAAGAAAATAAATGTTTATGGTATTTTTAGATTCGATCGTCCGGAACATATCAGTTGGTCGGAAAAAGAAAACCCACCAACTGAACTTTTCCAGACAAGTGAATCTAAACATACGCGATGGACTATTTAAGGGCTGGACTGATTCCAGGCCATAACAATGTCGAATTCGGCTGGTGGCCTGTGAGCTTGGCCTTGTCCCTGATACAAGACAGGCGTGCAGCTTGCAACATTTTTTTTTCTGATTTCAACACTTTCATTTTTCTTGTTTCTTCATAACAGAGCTAATGACTCCCCATTTCAATGAAACTGCATCCACCGACATTCCCCAACCAAACATACAGAGCACCCACATACAAGATACTCAGTTGCATGCTCATCGATAAGTGCCGCTGCAATTGAAGAGCATATGGAAGAACATCTACCAGACAATGTAATCGGCCACTCTTCAAATCAGTGAGTCGATGAATTCGTTCCGAAATCTGAATGGTGATAATTGAAGGTCAGGAAGAAATAAATAAAAAAAAAAATAATAATTTCAAACTTTTATGTTTATGTTTGTGTTTAACTGGTAGAATGCTAAATTATTTTTAGTCATCCAAATTTGTCCACATCTCTTTACCTTGTTGCAATTTACGGGTACTCTCCCATCAATTGTAACAAGGCAAACCCTCACAGACAAAATACTTTCAATTCAGAAAATAATATGAAGCACATCCACAGAATATGAAGCTATTAAGTTGTAGCACCTACACTTCAGAATAAAGCCCAAATATGAGCTTCCAGCACTCTATCAGTTTACACCCGGGAGATTTGGGCGATTCGTCACGAAACTCTTTTACCAACAAGTGGCGGATGAAGGCAGGACCAGACCAGGAGTATATCGCCTTTAACATTTTCCCAATTTTTAACTGCGTACCTCTAAGTCAATAGAGTTTTTGCTTTCAGTAAATTGCTAAATCGCACAACTATCTTGATATTTTAACAAACAAAATGGTTGTCATAATTTTCTCCAAGGGCATTACAGTTATCAGACAGAAAATGGCTGTATGCATGAACCGGAAAGTAACTTAATGAAAGAATATCAGGTTACAACACGCATTGACCCCCAAAAATTTGCTATGCTATCTAAAAGTCGAGATAATATAGAAACAATATAATGGTGTATTATGTCACCTTTTTGTGGGGGTTCGTATAATTTCCCTGAATTCAGAGGACTTTAGCGGCGCTGGACCCATCGACGGTTCGGGATGGACTCTCACGCCCGCAATCGCATTTACTGGATTCGCACTTTCCAATTGAAATTTTGACGTTTTTATCTCTCTCAGAAACTTCGAAGTTCCACTTTGGTATTTTAGACATTTTCAAATAACACTATAGTTTTTCATTTTAGTTCTTTTTTAAGCATTACAGGAAGTGGAAATGTTTAACCCTTTACCCAACGAATCGCCCGCAATCGCCCGCGTAATATGCAAATTCAGCAGTTGAAAAAATATTATTTTTCAAAAAATTTCAACAAAACCATATCATGTGACCCCTCGTTGGAACGAGCTCGTTCCAATGAGGGGTCACATGATATGGTTTTGTCGCAATTGTTTGAAAAATTTAAAAAATTGATATTTAAAATAAAAAAATTTGATATCGTCTGCGTTGGGTAAAGGGTTAAGTAAAAAACACTGCATAGGTTTCTTCTCTCCATTCTGTGTGTGTGTGTTTCTTTTTTGTTTGTTCGTTTTTTGTTTTGTTTTGTTTTTTAATTCTTGTTTATTGTGGGGAGGGGGGGGGCGTAGGTTATCACTCAGACAAGCAAACGCGTTTATGCTTTGACTGTTTTCAGTTCCAAGGTACACAATTCTGATATACTCACTGGTCGCGATCAATTCAATATGAAGAGCTATGGAAGTTAACACATTTTTAAAAAATATTTATTTACTCACCAAGTCCATGCTGCAGAGTTTGAGTTGCTGTGCCTAATAAGTTCTGGAATTCAGGTGTGAGTTTGTGAGCTGTGTCTTGTAATCCACCCAACAGGTTATGGCCGAGTTGAGTGAAAGTCTGAAATGAAGAGTGAGGTATTCCAAGTGAATGAACTTGCAAGTTATTTTACATATCGTGCTTTGTGCACTCACTGTGGTATAGATTCATAATCAGATCCCATTTATTGAACACGGTTGAGTAATTTGCCATGCACAGGTCTCACGCACAGCTCATCTCACTTCTTGTTGATGAACTTGTATATTAGCTTAATATCTTAATGCTTTCTGACCCCTGAAATATCGCTAAGAAGATTCTCCATCTGGTGTTTTTTCGGTCAGGGGTGGGGGGCGGGAGGGGTCTGGAAAAACAGCCGGACAGAGGGCTGATTTTTTCATGATTAGAGTACTCACCACACTCTACGTGCCAAAAACATGTCTTCTAAACATTTGTGATCCATCCACCTTTTTACCTGGTTTTCATGGCTTTTACATTGTTTTAGTGCAGTATTAAATGATTGGCCTTTATTGAAGCAATTGTGGCTAGAAATTTCTACGGACTGATGTATCAGCAATTTGCATTAAAAATATCCTGAAGGTAGGCATCCACTGTTTCCATAATTATAGTTGAATAGTTCTAAGGGGATCAGTGAGGAGCTAAAATGTTTTTCTGCTCGTCGTTTATGTTTGAAACTAATCAGATGAACTATTCCACCGTACTCTCTGTGATAACATAAGAGCTCAAGCTTCCAAATTAGGAAAAAAATTGTAGTTTTGTACAGTTAGACAATGAAAACCTTTTTTAACTGGTTGAGAGCTCGATTTTTTGGTAGACTGAATTTGTTATCCACTGTGACACCGCGCTCTCTAGCAAATGGACTGGATTCAAACAAAAAATGACAAGGTATCACCAATGTGGTCGATGAAAATACCATTATCGTTTGTTGCGTGGAGCAAGGCGCAATCTGCAATGCTTTAGCATTACAGATGGAGATGGTGCCTTCGTCCACCCAGGAGGTGATGTTTTATGCAAACTAGATATAACACGATATCTATCAACTGGCACTTTAAATGACAGTTTAGGAATTTCCCGGCTCAGTTTGAGTTGTATAGTTGGATTGAATACGACCAGTTTAATTGATCTTCAGAAAGTCGACAATAAAGAAATATAGGAAATCCCAAACGCTCCGGGATTCATTTTGTTTCGAATAATCGAATGATTTCGAACCGAATGGAGTCAGTGAAAAGATGATTCAAACGTTCGTCGCCCTACTTACCTGACCAACACTGTGAGCCAAACCGGAGAATGTATCAGCAATGCCACTAAAGAAGCCACTTGCACGTTTGGTCTTGTGAGAATCTAATTTAGACAGGACTTCCTTGACTTCGCCAGTGAGTTTATGAATCATGGCGCTGTGAAGAACTGAATATAGAAGACAAATATATATAAATTATTTTCCTTTAATGATAAACGAATTGCTTGCACGTGATTGGTCAAGATTTATTTCAATATTCGATGAATAATCTTCTTATTGTATGAATGTTTTTGTTTTGTCCCTCCCATTTGTCAAATAAAAAAATGTGAGCGTGTCCAAAGGTGTAATTAAACTGTAATTGCTTTGGTGAGCATTAAGATAGTGTTCACGTGGGTTGTTAACACTGGCTTTTTTTCTCTTCGATATTCGAGACCACGTGTATTTGCCAATATTGAAAATAATAAAACAGCCGTGTGCACAAGGGTTGATATGAATATAATGATATAGGCTAAATGACCGAGTACTTTATAATACAAACAAACATTCCGAATTGAATTATAACAATTGAAATGAATTATCTGCCGCTTTAATTTGGTTAATGGTGTGATATGTACCTGTCAAGTTCTGTATGTAGGGCTATGCACACCTACAACTTAACACGCCCATCACATATTCATATACCGATAAAAGGACAGATAATTCATTTCAATTGTTATTAATTTAATATATGATTTTATTCACGGTGTTTTCCAGGTTTCTTAGAAGTGCCTGGGCAAGTTGTTATAAGACAATGTCTTATTATAAACATCCTGTGGTTATTTCCAAACAACATAAAGCCTTATGCAAAGAAAATCCGACCCTTTTGCGAATACCCAAAATTATGTGGACGACCGATTCCAGAGGTGCTTGGGTCTATAAAAAGCAAGACTATTAGACAAACAATCTACTATATTTTTTGTTGTTTTTTTTTAACGAAGTGGGATATTCGTAGTATTCGGCATGGCTGGTAAACCAATATGAGGGAAAAAGAACACCGATGCTTTCAAAAACAAAAATTATAATAACTCAAGTTATATTTCGGGGGAGTGGGTGGTTCTTGATTCTGCAACAATACAAGTCTACGGCACCCACCATCTAGCCAACGTGATAGTGCACGCTAGCAATAATTATTCTATCCACGTCAGACCTGTAAATGGAGAGCATTGATAAGAGGCATTAAAATGAACAACTCTATCCACGTGTATATGTAGGATATTTACTAGACGTAGTGAATGAATAACCCTGAATGAATAATGCGTCAGACCTGCGTATGGAGGACATTTATTCGACGCATTAAAATGAATAACTCTATTCACGTCAGACCTGTGGGTTGAGGATATTTATTCGACAAATTAAAATGATTAACTCTATCCACCTCAGACCTGTATATGGAGGACATTTACTTGACCCACTAAAATGAATGAATTTATCCACGTCAGCCCTTATACGGGGAACGTTTACTCGGCCCATTAATATGAATAAGCCTATCAGCATCACACCTGAACAGATAGGATGTCGTATGGACGTATTCAAACAAATAACTCTATCCACGTTAGACCCGTATATGGCGGATATTTACTCGACGCATTATGTTGAATAACTTTATCCATGTCAAACCTGTAAGTGAAGGATATTTGCTCGTCCCATTAACTCTTTACCTACATGAAAAGCAGACGACTTGCAAAAAAAATTCTTGAATAACTAATGTTTTTCATTTTTTGTCTCAAAAAGATAAGTTATGACCCCTCGTTGGAACGAGCTAGACGAGCTCTTTCCAACGAGGGGTCATAACCTATGTTTGTGAGACAAAAAATGAAAACATAATGAGAATTAATCGGCGATTTTTGAGAATAGCGCTGGCCGGTTTTGGCCGTTACGTTGGATAAAAGGTTAAAACTAAACACTCTCTCAACGTCAGACGTGAATATAGGGGATATCTACTGAACACATCCGATTCGATAATTCTGTTCACGTAAGACCCGTATGCAGAGCATATCTGCTCGATGTAAAAGATTGAATAACTCTATCCACGTTAGACTAGTACACAGAGGATATCTTCACCATTCGTCAGAATGAATAACTCTCTCCACGTCAGATCTGTTTAAAGAGGATCTCTACTCGACACATTCCAATGAATAACTCTATTCATGTCGGAAGTGTAGAGGATATCATCTAGCAGTGTTCACGTTGCTGGGTGACAATTGCACTAAAAAAGCTCATTTGGCACCAAAGATCCAGCATTTGACACCAACATTTGGCCCCAATGATATACTTTTGGTAGGGCTTATGGTTTTTGATTTATTATTTCTGTACGTCGCTTTCGATAAAATCGCTGTCTGACGACACGGGCGAGACGAAATTTACGTTTAAGCTTTCTGTCGAATCCCTCCTTTACACAGTAATCTAATCTACCTTCATTGTTTTGTGTATAGTATTGTATCTAGTGTTGTTCAGAACTTTTGTTACCATACTGTTATTGTGAAATGTGTACACATGTCATTTTGTGAATAAAAACTGTTTAAACTAAATTTACGTTTGCCAAGCAATCTATAGGCAACAGTGTAATTATTGTTCTTTGTTTAACCCTTTACCCAACGTAACGGACAAAACCGGACAGCGCTATTCTCAAACATCGTCAAATATTTTTCATTATTTTTTCATTTTTTTTGTTTCAAAAACATAGGTTATGACCCCACGTTGGGACGAGCTCATCGAGCTCGTTCCAATGAGGGGTCATAATCTATGTTTTTGAGACAAAAATAAAAAACATTAGATATTCAAGAATTTTTTTGCAAGTGTCGTCTGCTTTTCATGTTAGGTAAAAGGTTAACAGTTTATAGGCATTTAGTCTGATTCTTATCAAGACATTCCTTTGTTACATAATCTTTATTGGTCTTACTTAATCTTTTTTATAATCCGTCTGGAAGATAATAGATAATTTGCTACTTGTTTATTTGGGGTGAATAAACAGTGAGTAACTAATAATCATGAAATTATTTTGTAAACATTAATAATAGCCTTTTACTTCTTTGTTTTGCTTATTTTGTTCATTTTTGGAGTTTTTGCAGCTACAATACTTATAAGAGCCAGGCAACACTAAATTAAAATAACGAGCTTTGGGCCAAACAAAACCCAAACTGTAATGCTTCAGCATTGCAGATGGCACCGTGTTGGTTGCACTCAAGAACTATACATGGTTAGTTTGTTCTCATTTACGATCAGATTCAATTTGGCATTAAAATCTTTCATTTGGACAAAAAACATCATTTGTGTATGATCAAAAATTCCACTTGGCTCCTAAAACTTTCGAGCCAGCGAGAACGCTATCTATAAGTCACATTAGAATGAAGAATTTAGTCCTCCTCAGGCCTGTGTATAGAGGATATCTACTCGGCGCATTTTAATGAATAACTCCATCCACATCAGAATTGTATATGGGGAACATCCACACTTTTTGATAAATACCTAATTTATTTTACGAATTTGGACATGAAACATGTGGAAATATGGGTTTTTTTTATCCTTGTCGGTACCCACTTAAGAAACGTAGATTTTCAGTTCATTTTATGTGTTTCACGTTTGTTCAATTTGAGAGTATTTAACCGCTTGAATTCTGGTAGCGCAGCAGCAGAATTTTCTCCAATCACTCTGTTTTCCTTGTCTAACTGCTATTAATTTAACCAATTATATCTTGATTGACAGAGCTCATTGAGCTTTGTCAAACAAGTTATATTTGGTTAAATATCAAACTGTTTGATGGAAAATATTTGCTGCTGAAAACTTTGCCATTTTGACATTAGAGTGCAAAGGGTTAAAGAAGCTATCTACAGGAAATTGAAGTAAGTCAAAAGAAATGTCTAATGTCACGGTAACGTGTATTATTTCGCACGAGCCATGACATAACTAATACCCTGATTAGCACTGATACGATTTTTATCTCATTAGTATTTTACGTATTTTAAAAGTATTTCATAAAGAAATATTCAGCAAAATAAACTGTTCATGATTATGCATTGAGCATATTCCTCAATCCGCAAAACCCGAATTTCGTCAATAATTTTCGGGGAGGAGATAATGTTTATTAATTAACACGCCAATGACTGTCTGTATATTCAAGTTTAACATTGAATATCATGTGACCAACAACTGCTACAACCATCACTACCACTACCAACTACTGCCACCTCTACTAGAATAGTACTAGCAGTAGCGGTAGAAGAAGTGATCGCTAGGTAAATATAGTATACAATACTCAATGTCCTCTCACGAGTAGTAAATAATTAACAAAGTGAACAGCAGTCCTGACCAAGAAGCAAAACCCCTTTTCTAGAACGGTAAACAATATCACTGGACAATTGCAGTGAGCAAACAAAGACCTCATTTCTTAGATTCTGAAGCGAAGGCTACTAACAATAAAGTCTGAACTGGCATCCCTTTCTGCTCAACTAATGTGTTGCTTATATTGACATTAATGTCGATCCGAAAATTAAAATCACATTACTACAACGCAAAAGAACATTTCGTTTATATACTGAAACACAGTATTAGAATCATAAAATTCCTACTATGAGTGCGAGGTCTTCCCCTCTAATATTAAAACTATATCCAGGTAACACACCAGAAAACAGCTCTTCAAGTTGAATGGTGGCGAAAAACAAACCAAAACACTTTCAGTATTTTTTTCGATACCAAATGTTGTTCATGCAACATAAGAGGGAAGCCAAAAGGAAATTTACAGCGCATTTTTTTCACTTTTGAGAACCCCAAACACGTTTCTGTTCGCTTATCGTTTTTTTGCGACCCTAAGTGCCAGGACACGGAATTAACTATCATGACTTGCATAATTTAAGTCGTGGAGCATAAGTAGCCTGCAAACAGCTGTAATTCAATGTTCTCAATTGCTGTCGTTCAGCTTCTTCGAACACGATTCGACCATTTTAAATGTGCATCACGGAATGTCAAATGATATGTACAAAAGACGGAATCCTTCGTGGTTTTGATAAACATTTTATACTTACAACCCTCACTGCGTAAAAATACATCGACAAGGGTCCACCTATATACTAAGTGTGGTCGTAACTTACCGTATCTAAAAGTTTTCACCAAAATTGACCTTGGAAAAATATTTATTTGTATATTTTAATAACATTTATTCTTTACATCACGGCAAAGTTCGCGTTTAGTTAAAAGAACGGTTTAACGGTTTAATAAAATTAAACACTCGTAAAAATGACTTCATCTGAATGTTACCTACCTCATTCCAATAATATACTCAAGTGGAGGCAGTTCATGTGACTGTTATCCACTTCATCCGACTGATACCCCAAAATAAAGGCGTTTACAGAGTTTCGAAAACTGCAGTTAACCTGGTAATTGCTATAATCAGTATGTGTGTGCGTGTGTTTATCAAATGTAGACAAGTGGTTATATTTTTAAAATCCAATCACTTTCGGCCAGCTTCTGTGTAGGGGATGCACCATCAAAGAGACCGCCAAAATGGCGTTTCCGATGAAAACAAATTGGAGGCTTGGAATAGCTCCTTCATGCATGCCTGTTGTTGCCAACTCAACCGATCTAATGTCCAACGTTTTTTTTCGCATTTTAGAGGTAACTTTAGCCAGAGATGGTTTTGATATAATTTGCCTCTGTGTACAGTTCTCGCCAAAATGAGGAATCAGACTTTCAGGAATTATTTTAACCCATTTCGTCTAGTTGGGTAGTTAACATGCATTCCTTCGGGACCTGTACAATACAGCCTTCATTTTAATGTATAATATGTAAGTGCTATTCCTACTCAAAGATTAGCCCAAATACAAAGTCCAGAGGTTTTTCAAGAATATGTCATCGTGACCTGGATATAGCCTTAAGTGTCGCGGATATGAAACGGATACAGAATATTACCTTACATAACCATACCGTTAATACGGATACAATTCTTACAGTCATTATTACAACTTCTACACTAAAGATACCTTGGGATGCTGTGATTTGCTTGACAAGGCTGGAAACATCATCCTTGAGAAGGTCAAGATGGGAAGCTTTTTCGTAGAATCCTTGTATATCACTGGCGTAGTGAGAAACCACATCCTTCATTGTACTGAATTTCTCGTGAACAAAGTCAAGTACCTTCTGTTTCTCTTCTCTGGAAAATATGGTGGCTTATAACAAAACAAAGCTCCTAAAATGTAATATGCTGTTTTTTATGAACAATCAAACGATCTCGTATATAAACAAATATGTAATTAAAACATGAATGTTCATTTAATCCTTTAGCAAACATTATGGACTATCCGTCCAGCGTTATTAACAACATGGCGATTTAAATTTATTATTTTTTCCGATTGTTGCCACAAAAACATAACTAATGGCCCCTCATTGGGACCAGTTCGGGAGCTCGTTCCAATAATAGGCCACAAGCTATGTTTTCGGGTAAAAAGTGAAAATGTTTAGCTATTCAAGCAATTGTTTTCTAAGTGTCGTCTACTGTTCGTGTTAGATAAACGGTTAATGATACAGAGAGAGAAATGATTTATTCACTTTCACTAAGTAATAATATAGCTCTCGAATTATGGTGACAAGAGAATTATTCTTAATGATTTTTCCGAGATCTGTCACCTCAAGATGTTCTTGTGATAGTTTGGCCGCTCGTCCATTTTCCTACCATTCTGCGATCAATGGTCCGATCCTAATAATAATAACATAATAACACTTTGGCCGGCCGCTGATTTGTCGCGGTTCTCGAGTGAGAAGGCCTTGGTTACCCATGTACCACCAACTGCCTCCCTATTCCCACACTTCTTCTCTCCTCCCAACACCCGGAGACGAACTGCTTGATGACATCCCTTGTCCCATTCTTCCCAATCTCTCCGATTAGCATATTAACCCTCTCCTTTGAATCCCTCACTAACCACATGTCCTACATTTTCCATCCTACTGCCCCATTATGCTCCCAGTGAATCTTATTCTTTTAGAGTGGTATTCTGGGCATTCGAGAAGAAAGTGCTCCAGGGTCTCCACCACGCCCAAATTACACATCTGGCGCTCCTTTTCACTGTTTTCCCCTTTTTTCCTTCAGCTCCAGGGGCCGCGACCTCAGCTTCAACAACAGTGCCCCCCCCCCCCAAAGGTGCCATCAAGGTACTCTTCAAAACCAGGCTTCTTTTCATCACGCAGGCCACCCAAAAACCCCTTTGAGTTTACCCCTCTCGCCAATTAAGGTTACCATCCCCCTTGACCCTTTCTCTGACGATTTGTTTTACCCTGATATGCCCCAACGTCTAGGTCCAAGCTTTCCAATGAGTAGTTCTCTATTAGCTCCCTCACTTGGACCATCCATCTTGTCTTGATATTTGAGTTGAAAATTCTCTGGAACATTACTAAGCACCATCGGATGATTTACCAAATAATTCAGATAACCGAGTTTCAATATGTCTATCCTGTCCTTGATCCTCATCCACCCAAGCTCACCCCTGATTGCTTCTAGTGCTGTGGCATTACTCGACCCCGTTATCCATCGGCCAGCATCGTTCTGCAGGGTTTCCAGGCTCTTTACAGCCGTCTGGTTTAGGGGTACCACTTCCGTACCATATGTTATACTTGGCAGACCCACCATTTCCCAAATGGTTTTTCCCACGAAAACCTTAATGAAACTGTTTCTCCCTATAAGTTTCATTTGGTTAAGGATTCGCCTCCCCTTCAGAATCAATTTATTTGTGTGGTTTCGGTAGATGCCTCTTCCTGTGATGTTTGATCCTAATCAAATGTATATAATATATTATGTTTAGTGTTAGTGCTGTTTCTTCTGTGAATCTGGGGTAAAACATGAGTTCGCTCACTTAGGCTGTGAGATTCTAATGGTATAGCAATGATGGGCTGTACTTATTTTTGTTGGTTTGTGACCAAAATGGTCGTATATAACCGACAGTCACCCTTCTACGAGTTGCAATATAGTATTGTGTGCAAACTCGTTATTCTCAGATTAATCCACCGTTGTTGTAACTTTCTCAAGACACGAAGGTTTTTATTACTCAAAATACCTTAAATGTATCAATGGATCGGACTTTCTATAATCGGAAAACATGAACACTAGAATGGGGAATCGTGATTGAGACAAAGCCGCGTAATTGGTTAGAATCACTGGTCCCCCTGCAATTGGACTGCCTGCACGTCACCCTGTCACCCCGTCGCGGCCAAGATAGCGTCTAGTCAATCAATATTGTAACTCCTCCAACGACGACGCTGTGATTGTAGTCACAATATAAAAACTTTCACTTCGTTTACCTAGCAAAACATTAGTAACACAGTATCAGATTTCCAATCTCGACATTTGATTTTTGTGAATAATAACTAAAATATTTAGTAAATATTCAGTTTTTATTGCCGCGATTTTTGTACCCATCATCAACCCATTCCTTTTTTATTGCACGCCTGTTCTATGAAATTCTCATCTACAGCAATACTGGACCATACGGAAAATGAAAATCTGTTCCGCACATATATGCGGAACGGAAATCGTTGACGGACTATTTTTAAACAGAAGCGAAATTTCACAGGAATTTTCTACAAATCGTGCAACGCCATTACAATTTGAATCGCTAGCAATAGCTGAAAATCGTCCTCTGAGTTCCAATGTGTTCTATGTGCCAGTAGGCACATAGAACAAATTGGAACTCAGGGGACGAAATAGTAACACGAGTTCACCACACCTATTTGGTTGGCGATAAAATGTGTTTTTTTTTGTTAATAGTTGTCAAATGAATTGCTGAGTGTCCTTCTAATAATTGTTTTTATAGACTTGATGGCGTGTAATAAACACAGAACGACACGCGCGTGTGAATGGGTTAATCGATATGTCACTTGCGCCATCGCGGAAGGATAAAACCCCCGAGGCCTGTGGCCTCTCGTTTTATCCTTCCTCGCTGGCACTCGTGCCATATCGACTAAGTCATTCACACGCGCGTGTCGTTCTTGGTATCAGTTACACCAAGGGAAATGTTAAAAAAACCGATTGGAATTGGAAGGCCTTGCACAATTGAAAACCTTTGGTGTCTGTTTCATTTTGTGGAGCATTGTTTATTTATAGCAACAACCACATCCACCCTAAGATGACGGCAGCTGAGACACATTTCAATATGTGACCAATGAGTGTTCAGGCATCCTGTTGCCAAGAGATCAGTGGTAGGAATCCGCCAATAACTGGCATCTTTAACGCATGTTTAATGTAATTACTGTTTCTTCACCCAAAGAAAAACGTAAATACCTAATGGTAACAACCAAAGTCGTCATGGAGTGTATCAATTAGCATATCAATTATGCACAGTTCGTATGCTTATTTGTAATTGCACACTTTTGATAATTTACTTCCAAAAACTACAATAAAGTAAAATATTGTGCACCAACATCTAACTATTTTTGAAAACTAGTATAGCCCCTGAATCACGCAAGATATAAAAATAGGAATTTAGGAGACTAACAGGCAATCCTTGCACCCATTTATTTAGCCTGAAACTTTGAAAACCAGTAGAGGATGCGTTTGCCTGTACATTTATATTCATATAATGGAAAAAACTCCACAAATATCCTGCTACGTTACCAAAATAAAACTAAAATATTTTAAGAGTTGTTTGAAAGCCCCCCCCCCCCCCTTCAGCCCCTCCCCCACCCCACCACACACACATTCAGGCAACTCCCATATAGAACCTCACCTTAAGAAATTTCTTTCTTGAGCGAAGGTGGCAAATGTAACTGCCTTCAGACGGTTTTATTTTGGGGCGAAAACGAAACATAGCGTTTATTTGAAAACTTTATGACAAGATGTTAGTCATAAACCCAGTTGTGGTATTATTTAAAATATCTTACGTGATCATACTCCTCTTTCCAAGATTGAGCAGGTCTGAAAGATGGAACTGGCCATGGAGGACGTGGTCAACGGTTTGACCGAGCTGCGTGTTGTGCAATTGCTCTGGAAAGACAAAAACAAAAAAACAAAAAAAATAAACGGTAATGTTGTTGAACCACAGTTTTTTCTTACATACTTGCGTTAACTCAATGTGAAAGAAGCAATCGAAAAAACGACGTGCAATGCGTATTGTTTGACGGTGTCCAATGCTCTAGTGGTTTAAGTGTTGGACTCCTGATTGCTAGGTGGGGTTTTCGAGGGTTCGCTCCCGACAGGGGATAGGAAACCAACATTCTAAATTCCTCTAAACAATGATCACGTCCTTCGAGAAACGCACACATGCACGCACGAACGCACGCACGCACGCGCGCACGCGCACTCCCTCTTTACCTCGAACTCTCTCACATATTCACACACACACACAGCCCAAATACGAATGACGCAATGTTTACACAAGACAATGTTGTAATCTTGCAACTGAAGGGTGAAAACAGATCCATTCTTTTGGGAACTTGACGACTCATAAAGCAAATGCCACTGATCTGTATACAACTGGATTACTGGAACGTTATTGAAATAAAACTCCACATAAGATGACGGCAAACCAGCTTTAACTTCATCAAACATCAAGGTATTTTACCTAGTACGAAGACTAGTAACACAGTATCAACTTTTCAGTCTCTGCATTTGTTTTTCTGTCAATAATGACTTGAATATGTTATACATATTTAATTTGTACTGCGGCGAGAATGTGAACTTGAGCAACAAATTCATTTCTTATAGATATCAAATTATTTTCTTTAAAAGCGATCGGCGATTCTGAGGCATCGAGAAATTGAAAATCTTCAAGAATTTTGGTGGTGTTGGGTTTAGTTTATTTATTGCAACTTCCGCACACTCCTCCTCACATTTAAGATGGCAGAGGTTGAGACACTGTTTCTATATGTGATCAATGAACGTTCCAGCAATCCATTTGTACAGAGATCAGTGGTAAGTACCTGGTGGTCCATAAGGTATAGTGTCTGTTATATCCCTAAATTTCAACTGGACTAGCAAACCAGAGTTGGGTAGATACACCCCGACGGTTGTGCGAGTGCTAAAGCACAAGTAATATAACGCAAGTAAACAATATAGATCTATCAAGAAACTATTTACAAAATATCTGCAACGTGCACAACAACAGACAAAACAACAAAACCATGTGCTTTCTGTCTAAATGACAGACAAATAAATGTGTGATTTTAAAGTTTTGTGACGACAAAAGTGGACAGTGAACTTCGATCCGATCGCAACTGGGCATTGATCTGGTCAAAATGCATTGTCTGTTTTCCTCTCCCTCCCCAGGAGTGTAGAATCTCACTTGTTGAAACAAGAGGCCCCAAGGAGCCTTAATCGCTCACCGGCCAAAGTGGTTCAAAGAAGTATTTGGGGGTCACATTCAGTCAAACATGGTTCATCAATACTACAATGGAATAAAGTCATGAGAGACAAATTTCATGGAACTAGGGCCATGGCTTGAACAAACTTGAATCTTACCCCCCTAAGGATGTTGCATACCAAATATCAAAAGCATTCATCTGCTGGATCTGAAGAAGAAGATTTTTAAAGAAAATTCCCCATTTTGAACTAAGTTATCATTCGGGCTCCCACAGGGAGCCCAAATATGGACCCAGGGACTTAACTTTAACAAACTTACATTTCACCCCCTAAGGATGCTACACACCACATATCAAAACATTCCGACTGCTGGATCTGAAGAAGAAGATTTTTTAAGAAAATTCCTCATTTCGAACTAAGTTACAATTCAAGCTCCCACAGTGAGCCCAAATATAGACTGACCTAGGGACATGGCTTGAACAAACGTGAATCTCACCCCTCCTAAGGATGCTGCATACCAAATATCAAAACATTCCGACTGCTGGATCTGAAGAAGAAGATTTTTAAAGAAAATGCCTCATTTTGAACTAAGTTAGAATTCGGGCTACCACTGTGAGCCCAAATATGAACCCAGGGACTTGGCTTGAACAAACTTGAATTTCACCCCCCTAAGCATGCTGCATACCCAATATCAAAAGATTCTGCCTGCTGGATCTTGAGAAGAAGATTTTTAAAGAAATGTGCCTGAAATGCACTAAGTTCAAATTGGGCTCCTATACTGAACCCAAATATGAACCCAGGGGGCCGATTTAAACAAACTTGAATTAGATCCACCCCACAATGTTGCATACCAAATATCAAAAGATTCTGCATGCTGGGTCTGGAGAAGAAGATTTTTTAAGAAATTTGCCTGAAATGCACTAAGTTCGAATTCGGGCTTCTATACTGAGCCCAAATATGAATCCAGGGGGCCGATTTAAACAAACTTGAATCAGATCTACCCCACAATGTTGCATACCAAATATCAAAAGATTCTGCCTTCTGGATCTGGAGAAGAAGATTTTTAAAGAAATTTGCCTGAAATGCATTAAGTTCGAATTCGGTCTTCTATACTGAGCCCAAATATGAACCCAGGGGGCCGATTTGAACAAACTTGAATTAGATCCACCCCACAATATTGCATACCAAATATCAAAAGATTCTGCCTGCTGGGTCTGGAGAAGAAGATTGTTTAAGAAATTTGCCTGAAACGCACTAAGTTCGAATTCGAGCTTTGATAGTGAGCCCAAATATGATCCAGGGGCCGATTTGACCAAACTTGAATCAGATCCATCCCACAATGTTGCATACCAAATATCAAAAGATTCTGCCTGCTGGATCTGGAGAAGAAGATTTCTTAAGAAATTTGCCTGAAATGCACTAAGTTCGAATTCGGCTTCTATACTGAGCCCAAATATGAATCCAGGGGGCCGATTTAAACAAACTTGAATCAGATCTACCCCACAATGGTGCATACCAAATATCAAAAGATTCTGCGTGTTGGATCTGGAGAAGAAGATTTTTTAAGAAATTTGCCTGAAATGTACTAAGTTCGAATTCGGGCTTCCATACTGAGCCCAAATGCGAATCCAGGGGGCCGATTTGAACAAACTTGAATCAGATCCACCCCACAATGTTGCATACCAAATATCAAAAGATTCTGCCTGCTGGATCTGGAGAAGAAGATTTTTTAAGAAATTTCCCTGAAATGCACTAAGTTCGAATTCGGGCTTCTATACTGAGCCCAAATATGAATCCAGGGGGCCGATTTGACCAAACTTGAATCAGATCCACCCCACAATGTTGCATACCAAATATCAAAAGATTCTGCCTGCTGGATTTGGAGAAGAAGATTTCTTAAGAAATTTGCCTGAAATGCACTAAGTTCGAATTCGGGCTTCTATACTGAGCCCAAATATGAATCCAGGGGGCCGATTTAAACAAACTTGAATCAGATCTACCCCACAATGGTCCATACCAAATATCAAAAGATTCTGCGTGTTGGATCTGGAGAAGAAGATTTTTTAAGAAATTTGCCTGAAATGTACTAAGTTCGAATTCGGGCTTCCATACTGAGCCCAAATGCGAATCCAGGGGGCCGATTTGAACAAACTTGAATCAGATCCACCCCACAATGTTGCATACCAAATATCAAAAGATTCTGCCTGCTGGATCTGGAGAAGAAGATTTTTTAAGAAATTTCCCTGAAATTCACTAAGTTCAAATTTGGGATTCTATAGTGAGCCCAAATGCGAATCCAGGGGGCCGATTTGAACAAACTTGAATCAGATCCACCCCACAATGTTGCATACCAAATATCAAAAGATTCTGCCTGCTGGATCTGGAGAAGAAGATTTTTTAAGAAATTTCCCTGAAATGCACTAAGTTCGAATTCGGGCTTCTATACTGAGCCCAAATATGAATCCAGGGGGCCGATTTGACCAAACTTGAATCAGATCCACCCCACAATGTTGCATACCAAATATCAAAAGATTCTGCCTGCTGGATCTGGAGAAGAAGATTTCTTAAGAAATTTGCCTGAAATGCACTAAGTTCGAATTCGGGCTTCTATACTGAGCCCAAATATGAATCCAGGGGGCCGATTTAAACAAACTTGAATCAGATCTACCCCACAATGGTGCATACCAAATATCAAAAGATTCTGCGTGTTGGATCTGGAGAAGAAGATTTTTTAAGAAATTTGCCTGAAATGTACTAAGTTCGAATTCGGGCTTCCATACTGAGCCCAAATGCGAATCCAGGGGGCCGATTTGAACAAACTTGAATCAGATCCACCCCACAATGTTGCATACCAAATATCAAAAGATTCTGCCTGCTGGATCTGGAGAAGAAGATTTTTTAAGAAATTTCCCTGAAATTCACTAAGTTCAAATTTGGGATTCTATAGTGAGCCCAAATACGAATCGAGGGGGCCGAGTTGCACAAACTTGAATCAAACCCATACCAAGATGCTGCATACCAAGTATCAAAAGATTCTGCCCACTGGTTCTGTAGAAGGAAGATTTTTTAATAATTTTTCTATAATTCATACGGTGCTATCAGATTTATGCCGCATACAGAGCCCCCAAGGGACGTGGCCATTTTATGTGATCTAACATGAATTGCCATATAGTAATGAACATCCACATGAAGTTTCGTGAAAATCGGACCAGTCGTTTCAGAGGAGAAGTCGTTTGAAAAACGACGGACGCCGGACGGCAAGTAATAAGTTTAGCTCCCTTCGGTGAGCTACAAAAGCTGCAAGAAAACTGAACCTCAGATGCCCTTTTCTTTTCTTTTTTTATTCGGCCTGATTTCGCCATATTCTATTCATGAAATTTCAGCCCACTGTTGCAGGCGTGCCTCGACCAAATCGTGAACTAACCTAGAACGATATCGGTTTTGCAGTCACAGTAGCTCATCGGTCAATTCTAACGCCATGCTTATACGCCAGGTCCAAATACACGCAACATATAACGAATTTGGAAAAACGATATGCATTGAAGATATTTATTTGCTTTGACCGTTTGCTTGTTTGGTCTTCGTGGTGTTTCGTCTGGAAGTTCCAAAAATGAGATTTGTCCTGAATTCATTTCAAATCGTCACAATGAGTCGATGCGGGTCGCGCTGATTCTGAAATTTTCGAAGCTTCAAGATTTTCTGAAAATCCTACACAGTATGTCCTCTAGAACCTTTCATCTTTCATCATGCCGTCTGTGCAGGAGACGGGACGATAGAAGAAGAGAAGGAGGTTCCGCATGAGAAACAAGTTTTGTTATGTTCTGGAATATTCCGTTTTTAATTTTCTTTCCCAAGCAGATGTAGTCGCCGTTGAATACATATACATTATCAGGACCATGTGCATGTCCTGAAATTTGTATCAGATTCGAGGTCGTATATACAATCCAACTGCAACGAGCCCAGACCGAATCGTTGCGATCTAATTGTAAACACGGCCTAGAATCTGATACAAATTACAGTACAAGCACATGGTTGTCATAATAATACATATATTTAACAACCCCGTTATATGAAGCCCGTTTACCCCATTTTTCAGTTTAAATTGGATTGAAAATGGTCACATTTTTGAATTTCAGGAACTATATTTTAATGCGTAATAACAAAGCATATTTGTGATTTTGTGATTTTACTGGAAATTCAATCTGTCTGATACGGAATTGGGACGCGGGGGGGGGGGGGGGGGAGTGGCGGAGGCTGATACAAACGTTAATTTTCCGAGTTTTTGGGAGCAAATTATGTTGATTATTAAATAAATACCATAATATATACCATGTGTGAGTGGAGACTATCAATATTTACGGCTTCAGGAAGATACAATGTTTACAAGTTAAAGAGCTGGGATTCCATTTGTTATTTGAATCAACTTCCGGCATTCAATTCCACTGAAGATTTTAGTTTCACAGGGCAATAAATCACTGCCGCAGAAAAGGCACACTCGTTGGAGAAGACATAGCGAAGACACATGTAGTTAGAATCTCTTCCTACTCTCCAACTCTGCTGACGATTCTTATGTGTTGATTGGGGACAACTTATAATTGTCATTTTTTGTGTTCAAAGAATAAGCAGAGTGATTTGTTCAGAAGGAGCTGTAGGTATTCCACTCTCCTGCGTTGTCTTGTGTTGTTTTGATTGTTTTAAATTGTGTTTCCCCGTTTCTGTGTTCGATGCATCTGTGAGATAATTTCATCAGTGACATAGCAGCATTTCGGAATTGAAGAAAATATTGACAAATAGTTTTCATCAATTAACCTTCTACCTAACGTAATGGAAGTTTCCGGATGGGACTGTTGATAAGTATAGCCATTCATTTTTGTTTATTTTGTCCCCAAAATTCAAGTTATTACTCTAACTGAAAAGAGCATGTCGAGCACTATTCAGTAATGAACAATAAGCTATGTTTTGGAACAAATGAAAACCTTTTAGTTATATTGAAATGTAATTCATCAGTTAAATTCGACCTCGTTGTTCTTTCTGAACCCTTAATTTGATTGGCTCGGAGCCGGTCGGCTCGGTGCCCTAATCTCAGGTAAATTCACTGTGTTATCGTGTTCTACGAGTCGGAAGCGGGTCAGTTGGAACATGTCTGTATCCACGCTACGCGCGTGCATCGGCTCTAAACCACCCCTCTCACAAGTCGAATACACTCTTAGTTGCTTTCTATGGCAACGGTTGTCAGCGTCCGTGCTTCGAAGTTCACTTCGTAAATTTGATCATGGCAAATAGACCGAGATCGAAAATGACATTTTTGTTTTATAGTTTTTTTTTTCAAATAAAACGGGGTTTGGAGAATTTTTTCACTTCTAACGATGACAGGAATTTCAATGGAGATAATCGTCTCTTGTTTCGTTAGACATTTGGGAATTTGTCAATGGAAAACCTTTTGTTAACTCGCCCTTTCGGGGTTCTTTAAAAATAGTTGTCCATAGTCAAATTCACGAATTTCTAACTCAACAAGAGACGTTTATCTCCTAAATATTGTTGCCACGAGTAGTGTTAGAAAGACTCTGAAAGAGGGTTAACTGCAATTCTTATAATGTGTCTTACGTGCAACTTGATGTTCCAAGGATACAAGCTGGTCGGTGAGGGAAGATGTTAGTCCGCCCAATACACCTTTCAAGTCTAGAGCCTGGGTGGCGGCAAAGCAAAGAGCAACGACAAATATTATCTTCATCCTGGAAAGAAAAGACAGCCTTGATCAAAACTAATAGCAAATTGTATACATATATGCCATGTTTCAGAAATAAGAATTTTGTGACTTTGACTAGAGAAGTGACTTCCACCGTGTCTTTATGCGCAAATTTCACTCAAAAAGTCTCATCTACTTCACCAATTTCGCCAAGAATGATCTCAGATTCTACACTTGTTTGTGTTTCAGTACCACTGTAAACAACCTGGGTAATATCAGGTCGGACAGTCGTACGGGTGGAGGAAGCCGGAGTACCCGGAGAGAATCACCGATAATAAGCCTGTAACTGTAAAACTCTCCAACTTACTCGCCCGGTAAGGCAAGGTTACCATTAACTGGTTGAGATCTAGATTATTTTTAGTGGTCTAAATTTGGTTTTGAAAATTTGTTTTATTACAAATTATCGGCGAGTGTCTGTGGGCACTCTCCGATAATTTGTAACAGAACAAACAAAAAAATACAAAATGTTATTTGAATTTAACTGGAAACATGAGCATAAAAAATGTTGGCTTTTGCTCTGGTACCCTCATTTCTTTTAACGCCCTGATAGTGGCTTCTAGCGCTCAACTTGTTAATTTTGTTGCTGGCTTGTGTACCATTTACGTGCTGTTCAATTCCATACACGGTGTCACCGTACCTCTATGTCAATCGTACGTGTCTTACCCGAAAACGTAACGCGGAGGACGTGGGTCAGGATTGAACCTTTAGTCTAATACGCTAACAAATTAGTCACCTCGCCTCCAAATACTCCACAAAAACATTGCACGTTTACTGCGGTGGTGGTGCTTTGGGGGAAAACAAGGACATTTGTCCCTTAAACGTAGACGTTGCCCCCCCCCCCCCCATTTGTCGCCCTCCACCACACACACAGATCAATCCTTACCCACGCAAACACACTACAAGTTCGGAGGCAAATAATTGTGAGCATGTAAATTTATGTACTTTGTCTTCAAAACATGTTTCTCGCATTCTCGCATTATAACAGACTGACACTATCGCCCTTCAATTTGAATTGTGTTTTTTAATTACTTTTGGGCCAGACGCCACCAGGAAGCTTCATTTGAAAGCACAATTCAATTTTTTGGGAGAGACCCCCCCCCCCCCCTCTCCCTCACGAAAATCACTTTCCCCAAACAGAACCCAATGATTCGTCCTGAGATGGTTAGGGCATCCTGTAAGCAGATTATGTTACTATAAACCACCCGTTACTTTACAACAGAGAAATTGTATATGCTAGGATGTTGACTCGCGAAAATGTTGTCAGGACCTGGATGGAATATTTTGTATTTGTGGATTCAGACAACGAGGATAACTCAGATGCAGCTTGTGTGAATTTTGCACAAATTATTGAAAAGTAACGTAATAAAATCTTCTATGTAATACTCGGATCTGATCATCAGGCTCGAGCATATTATGCAAAATTTATATATACTCTCCCAAAAAAGAAAGTGTGCATGCTAAAAAATAACACTAAAAAAGATATATATCATTTTCATTCATGGAAATTTTATTCAATCACAGAAGAATCAATTTGTGATCAACACGAGAAATTTCATTACGCTACGACGAATACTCTTGGTGCCATGGAGAGTCAAAGACACTAAGGGTCAAACACAAAAGTCACACACTCAATATCTGGTATGACCTCCGTCTGCATCGACTACTGCTGTGCACCTACGCCTCATGGAAGCGAACAAGTTAGCATGGAAGTGTTGTGGGATCTTGTTCCATATTCTGATAAGCTGTCTTTGGAGTTCCACAAGCGTTGACGGTGCATGGGGAAGCCGGCGTAGCTGACGTTTCATTTCGTCCCACACGTGCTCAATGGGTGAGATATCGGGCGAATTTGCGGGCCTGGGAAGAACATCCACTTGTTGTTGCTGCAGATACTGTTGAACAACACGAGCTGCGTGGGGTCGGGCGTTGTCCTGCTGTAGAATGACGCCGGGGCCGTGACGTTGCAGAAATGGGACAACAACAGGTGTAAGCACTTCATCACGATATCTGGCTGCATTGAGATTGCCATCAATAATGACCAGCTGAGTTCTGTTACGGGCCGTGATGCCACCCCACACCATGAGAGACCCTCCCCCATAACGGTTTCGCTCCTCGACACATGGATCTGCGTAGCGTTCGTTTCGACGTCTGAACACTCTCTGGCGGCCATCTGATGATGAAAGATGGAAACGACATTCATCTGTGAATAAAACACGTCGCCACCAGTGTAAGGGATGCCTGAGATGTTGTCTACACCACTGCAGTCGAGCACGACGATGACGTAGCGTCAAAATCGGACGAATTGCAGGTCTTTGAGGACGTAAGCCGTATTCTCTCTGTCGGTTGATTACTGTTTGAGGATGTATCCGTCTCAGGTTAGGGATGTTCCTGGCTGTCGTCGTTGCCGTTTGTTGCCGGTTCCGGAGATGGACGACACGGATATACCGATCTTGTACAGGGGTGGTAACTCGGGGTCCGCCGGAGCGGGGTCGGTCTCGAACGTTATCATGTTGTGCATGTCGATGGACTAGCCTGTCTACAGTGTTACGGTGGCAGTTCAAATGCTGGGCAACCTCTCTGTGTGTTCTGCCAGCTCTAATCATACCCAGGACAAGGATCCATTGTCAATCTTGGCATGCTAATGTGGAGTCGTTTTAACAGCAGCGCAAGTTTGAATGTGAACGATAGGAAGGCCTTACTTTAGTGTTTAAATACCCAAAGATTCACACTGCTGTATGAATTTTCAGACTCTCCGCGTGCAAAACATGCCTTTTCACAAACGTGCAGCACGTCATTTAACGTTAATGCAATTTTAACGGGGAAAGCTGTTTTTGTGTTCAATATAACTTATTCATGAACAGGTTAACACTCTTTACACCTATGAAATTATTTTTTTGGAGTTTGATCAATTTCTGCAATGCACACTTTCTTTTTTGGGCGAGTATAGGTTACATTATGTGTATTTCCCATTTTCTGAATCCACCAATCCAAACGATCTTCACACCTAGCGTGAACCGTAGTCAAAATGGTAACGTGAATAAAACTTGTGACCGTTCTGATGCACGTTACTTACGTAATAGTTTCAACAATTCTGTAGATATGTTGTCCTCGTGCTTTCACACAAAGTACGTCCGAATGATTTTGGGTAGAACCAGTGCTACCTATTCTGTTTTTGTTTTCGATTTCTTTTCTGTTTCTTGTTCTCTTTAAATGTCTCCGTGAAAGTAATGGAAAAGGACCCTACCCTTCTGAAAAGAAAGGCCCCGTGCTCTTGTAACTTTATACTTCAACTCCGATGAACTTTCTTTCTCTTTTTTAAGGTGGTGGGATTGGGGGCGCTTTTTGGCTTTTTATTTTGTGAGAAACTCTAAAATTCGTTTATGAGCCATGAATGATTGTCGTTTTCATTCTCGTTGACAAGTTCTTTTTTTCTTTACTTTTCCATCGCACTCGATTCAAGTAACAATGCTTCGCTTTCGAAGTTTAAGATATAAAAAGAAGAAAAAATGTTTTTTTATTCATTGACCAGTGGATTGCAAGCAGCAAATTAAGGTCACGTGATCGTATTCCCCTACGGACCAGGATCACCAGGAGGACCTGAATAAATAAAGAAAGGCGTAGCATGCATAAACGGCCACTCATAATATTGCCCATATCCAGCAGATTGGTTCTTTCCGTTGTTTATCTCATTTAAATTATGATAACACTCTTTCGCACATGTGTCGCAAACATGACACTGCATTTTGTAGAAAGTGCAGAGTTGCACACTGTATACATTTTTATAAAATATTTGACAACCGAATATGCGTCGAAACGCTTATATAGAATGAAAAGGACCGCGATATTATCGGCATAAGAAGGTGTTGTAACCTTTATGTCCTGAACATCATCCCACAAAAGCTAAGTTGGATAACATTGTTAGTTTGTTATACAAACAAAAGGTATAGACGATACGTATTATTTTCCAGTAGTTACCAGAATTGTCTCATGAGTGACTGCAAGAAACTCACTCGTGAAAACATAGATTTCCCTGTTGTCATGAATGTAATATTTCTGTACCTACTCAAAAACAATAAGTATCATTTTTTATGTGCCAAACTTATTTTTAATTACAATTGGAACAGCTAAACGCCGAAACCTCATGGCATTATTAATCTAAATGTATTTCGTAATTCGATTCACTTCCGGATAGACATTTTCTTATATCTAACGTGACACTGGATATAGAAAAAAATATTTGTGACAAATGTTCCGCTATCTTATAAGGTAATTTTTAATAATATAAAAAATAATGACCTGCCTTGACAGTAACATTGCAGATTGTCTGCCCAAGGAACCAATGTCTCCCAAGGTGTGAGTAGAGGGATATATTGGTTCCAAAGGGCGGACGGTGGTGGCAATCTGCAATGCTACTCTCAAGTCAGAACGTTATTATTTTTATTATGCCAAATGGTCCCCCAACCCGGTCAGATGAATTTGAAAAACTGATATTCAGCAACGCTACATTAGTACTTGACCTCTTGATTTCATGTTCAACTCAAGAGTTTCAACTAGCCAGGAGACAATATTGAATGAACACACCTTGAATAACTCAATTTGAATGGTTAAAATTGGGTTAATTTGGTTAATATGGTTGATTTGTAAGGTTAAATCCAATGACCTTCAATGCTAGAGAATGCAGCACGAAAGCTTCTTCTTTTTCGGTCGTTTCATATATCATTTTCGGGGAGCCTCGGGCCAAGCGGGAGACATTGCCGAAACTGTCACACGGGAATTTATCGAGAGAAATAGCAAATCAAATCGAATGGCAGTTTACTATCAGCTTTTAAAATGAGATACAATAAAACAAGATAAACCTGTATGGTAATCACAAAGTCTGTTGTAAATATGTAGGTATAGAAATATACAAACTAAAAACAAAATTATGTTTTAAAATGAGTATTATTATTCCAGAATGTTCACCAGCACATGTAAAATGAATAATTATCATAAAACTGATTAATGAAAAAGGAATTGAGGAACTGATTAAAGGGAAACTATAAGTTGGACAGCGCTCGGGTGTAAACTGTCAAGAAAAGGATTGGAGAGGTAAAAACTCACTCACATAGGGTGTATTCTTACACCATATAATACAACAACGTGTTTCGCGCCGTAAAGAATCCGATTGGTTGGTGTTTTTGAGTTTCGCACATTTCTGTCGATCACTACCCCAATTTAAAAGGTCTCGAATACAGTGTGCTATCTTCTGTGTCTTTCGTTTTAAGGTGTGTGATGTGTAACATCTAAATGTTGGAATGATGTTATTCTAAACAAGAGTTATTATAAACAACCAACATCGCTGACTGCTACATTGCGTAACTGTCGGAGTCCATAAAAATGTCTGTATGCCACTTTGACTGAAAGTTTACCATGACATAAAATGGAGGACAATTTAATTTATTGAGGGGAAAGTCCGTGAAAGCGCATGGGGCCCCATAAGTACCCCCCCCCCCCCCGAACTGGAAAGACTTTCTTTCAAGCATTTTGTGTAAATCACCCGAATGCTTGATATGTTCATTGCTGTGGAATTGTCTTTAAGAATTGCAGTGGCGTAATTTGTAAAATTTTGGTACGATTAGAAGCTTGTTTTATAGTAGGCTTAACACACCCCACTTAGAAAACATCAAAATAATATAAACTTATGGTCCAATATACTTGTCACTTTTAATCTTAGGAGACTTAAAGCCAAAAGCGGATGATATAATTTTCTTACCTTAGTTCGTTATCAAGTCTTTTCGTAAACCTTCTGGTATCTATACTGAGCGTGGCAATATATATACCCGTCTTATAATCTGCACAAAGCACGATATTGGAGATAAACCAAACTTTAAGTCACGAAAAGCCTATTTATAAAAATCTTCGTTATCTCCAGAAGGTTAAAACTTCAACAAATTTTAAACACACCAATATCTGTTCCTTATTTCAGTTCACTATTTCTTGATTTCTAAAAGTGGCCATGTCCACACAATATTTTAAAAAAACACTGCACCGATAAATACGGCGAGGACATTGTACCAAAATAATCCCGGGTGAAGCCAATAAATTATGAAGCTTCATTTACACTCCTTAGTTTTTTCAAACACAGATCACATGTTCCATTCAACATTTACTTGTTAATCATTTGAACTGGAAACCTCAGTATTTCCACGTGAAATTAAAGGTTGTAGTCAGTGAGCTTGCAATTCAAAAGTGTGTACATTAAGTACAGTACGTGCAGGGGGTATCACCACTAAAACACCCAAAAGATGAGTTTCCATCTGCATAATAAATCTCGTTGTCTGTAACAAAGCAAAATTCGCTACTTTAGTGTCTAGGTGTGGATCTCACAATACGAAGAATTTGGTTGTAATCACGGATCAGTGTGATCCCAATATAGCTGGATTGCTGAAACCTCAGAGGAAAAAGTAAAATTCAATCTACCCCCACCAAGGTGGCTTCAAGTCAATGAACGTGTTTAAAACTCCAAAAATTAGCAACGTTTGATGACGTGAAACTGGTTTTGCTTGAACTGCGGTCACAGCATAACATCCATCGATAAACAAACATCAAACGGAGCCGTAGACCCAAATCTAGTAACACGGTATCAACTTTCCAATATCAGAATGACATTTTCAGAATGAGGTCCCCAGAGGGTGAATATGATGATGCTATCCCATACAGTGGGCCAATTTATCCTCTGGGTACCTCTTTCTGTCTAGTTTTGAAACCCTGATTCAGATTGATGTTCACAGAGGGTAAATTTAGTGATGTTACCCTGCTGTGCATGGTAGCATCACTAAATTCACCCTCTGGGGACCTCATTTTGCAGATGGCAGTCTGCTTATTTTCTAGCTTGACCATAATATGCGAAAAAATATTTAATTTGCATTGTCGTGAAAAATGTGTTGGTCATAAATACATTCGCTTTTCGCAGTCATCAAACCTTAACAGATCCAGAGAGAAGTGTGGGCGCAGAGACTCGAACCGTCGACTTCTATCACGAGTCTCAGCGACAACAAACATCCAGGCTGGTTGGCAAATATCCTTTACCTCGACAGCAACACTACTCTCACATTCTATTGCAATTCAACTCCAATGAATCTCACACCAGATTGCACCCTAGAGCTGTCGAAACATTTATTGTGTTTCACCACAGCATCCACAATTCTACAAACTGCTGAGGGTTGGACGAGCTTCTAATGTAACAAGCCAAATCAAAAGAGAAGTGCAGGAGCCGAACTGTCGATCTCTATCACACAGAGCGACTTATTTACCACGTGACTAAAAGATCCGAGCCAGTCAGGCTGGTTGTGAAATGTCCTTTATACTTCTACCGCCACAAAACTATGTTCTTTAAAAAGCGATCAACGATAGCGATGCTTATCAAGATTGAATGCTGTGGTCGTAGCGTCGAGAAAACACTTTTGTTGAGCATTGACTATTTGAAGGAACATATGCCCACGATGGTGGGAGTAGGGACTCCTTTCTGTTTGTGACCAATGACAGTTCCGGCAATGCAGATGGATAGAGATAATTGGCGTAATGTAGGTGAAACAATGTGTACTATGCCTACAGACATATGGAAAGAAAAAATCAAAGTTGACCTTCCAAGGCAGGTACGACTTTTTAAAGTGGGTGATTGTCCGCCCAGTTTTCTACCCACTCAAACTTAAAATAAGGCAGATGGTACTCACCACTCACCTATTTTAATATTTTGATCTCCTGTCCAGATCATATGTTCGTCTGAGAATTCAATATTATCCAAAAACTGACAACTCATTTTTATGGTGCGGCTTGACATTTCGCACTTTTGCACAGTAAAAATAGAGGACGCATAGAAACTAGCTCCATGTAAATAGTAGATGTATTTGTAGTATCAGGTTATTTGTTGGGTAACGGAATTGAAAGATTTGATCACTGAATAGGAGTTGGATGTAATTTATCATGTAAATGAGTAATTTACAATTGGAATTATGTGAAATGGTGACTTCGACAATCTGGCTAATTTTAGGTGTAGTTTTTATACGGAGTTGTTTTGAACAGTGTAACGAAATATGAAGCAGAAAACATATATTTTCACATTTTAGAAAGAGTGGAGAGTGTGCTTCACGTCTCCTTTGCAGTCAACTGTGAATTATTTCTCTCTCATACACTTTGTTTATTTCTACTTATCAGACATTGTTCATTGTTTTTGTGCTTTCAGAAAAAAGTATTATACATATTTGGCAATATCGCATTTAAGGAAAGCGCATGGCATGTTATTTTGGCAATGTCTAAAACACTTTGGAGCCGAATCTGTACTCTTTTAGCCCCCAGAGATAGGTAATGGCAATATCGTGATTTGATAACTTCGGTGACATCACGGCGGATAGTATCATAGGCATTCTGATTAATTTATATTCTTTCGCGACTTTAAACACTCACTGGCGTTGAATTGGGAATAAAAACATCTGTGATTGTCGCACAATGCACACTACCACAATGAGAATGAATGAATGAATGAATAATTTTATTTTACAATATAATACATGATTGAACAAGATGAAATAATAAAACAGTAAGCACGATACTGCAGGATAATGGTATAACCATGAGGCTGTCTTCCGGCCACCCCCAAATATTAGTTTGAAAACACTTTTCAGAGAGTAGGCTTATTTACAATTGTTTGTTATATTAACAATCAGTTTTTAACAGATATCGAATACCTTTTCAGTACGTTCGTCCATTCAACAGTGTGTGATAATTTTCCAACAAGAAGCTATTGACTTGATAGTGATTTTCTCCCTTTGGGACTTCAGTAACAAATAATATGGAGGAAGTAGGGGTAGGGTTGTACCTTGTAAGTCTAACATACCTAATAGGGCAACCATAGCATAGTAAATTACATCGTAGTTTACAAGCTTGATAGCGCTGATGCAAGGCACCGCTTCCTGTGGAGCCACCGGAGAGAGCCCCCAAGAAATCATGCCCTAGTCTGGCGCTATCATGACATGGACTAAGACAGGGAATTGGTAGCGTGATCAGTAAGTTAGCACCAGAGGATATAACATGGAATGCTTTAAAGACTTAGTCCTTTCTTCTTGAAACCTGTTTACACTTTTGTTTTTCCCATCTTAGGTGCCAATTTACGCAGACACGAACTTAATATTGAATACAATAGATGAGGATGGTTACAGACAGGTAAACATAAAATACACAAAGAGACGCTTGAAAGTCGCAAAGGGTTATTTAAGACAGTTGACGAGAACTCTGGGTTATTTCATACAGTCGGGGCATATGGGATTATTACAGCTAATGCTAGAGGTGAACGAGTTTAAAAAATTATCTGGCTTTTTATACAGCGGCCTGGTCTTATTTCGAAGTTGTGGTTCACTTTCATTCCAGATCCTTGGCCGAAGGATTTGTATCGATGTATTCGGAATGAGCGAATGACATTCCTGTCTTTACAGCATATCTATTACCTATCACCACCAATGAGCAGGCCAACAGTCAAGGCAGCAATATGTACCATCTGGGTTGATTGGTCTATGAGCGATGAGGATAGACAATAGAAAACTTCTCTGCAAAGGCTGAAATGTCATTCACCACTCCTCTTACTCCAAATCTAAATATCATTGCAGCATAAATCCTAGTGTTTTTTATGGAAATCTGAGACAATTACAACGTCAATCACCCTACAAAAATGGCTGTTCTCTCCATTGCATGCTCTCAACATTTAGTCAATAAACGCGCGAATGGTCACTTGACTACGGGTCTGATATCCGATCCCAGAATATTTGGTATAGCTGATTAAACTTTTATTCGATTCACAGCAGACACATATCACCAAGAAAAACAGAATCCTAACTACATGAACACACTGCGACTCGTTAAACTAAATATATCGAAGTTATAAATATAATGGAATGTATTTTTTTAACATTGTTAGTTTCATGATCCACATGTATGGCTCACAAAGATTTCCAAAACATTTTGAAAAATATTTATACATGGACATGCCGTTAGATACAATGACTACGTGTTGTTGTTGTCTGCATTAAAATACTATATTACAAAAACGCATTTGTTACTTTGGGATATTAACCTTTTACCTTACACGAAAGGCAGACGACACTTGAAAACAAAATTCTTGAATAACTAAAAATTTCTATTTTTTGTCTCAAAAACATAGGTTATGGCCCCTCATTGGAACGAGCTCAGTGAGCTCGTTCCACTGAGGGGTCATAAGCTATGTTTTGGAGTCACAAAATGAAAAAAATAATGAAAACTGTATGGTGATTTTTGTAAATAACGCTGGCCAGTTTTGACCGCTAGGTTGGGTAAAGGGTTAAATGCTAATCTCTTCTGATTCAGAAAACGGACTGCAGGCCAAAGAATAGTCACAGGTTAATACTCAATAAATAAGAACGATTTAAAGACCGTCACACAGTGTAAGTAACGGGAGTCTTTATTTAAAACGACCAGGAAAGAACACACATAATTAAATTCATTCTTGAATAACTATAATTTTTTTTGCGTTCTTTGACATGGCCATAAACCATCTTTTGCTGGGAAACATTTGAGAGATATCAAAATTTAAATGGAGATTTTTGTGAATACTGCCGGTAAGTTAAGTTAAGCACTGGCATTTTATGCTAATCCTGTACCTATGGCATTATTTTTTTCTAAAGTATTGAAAAAGAATGGATTGATCCTGATACATCATTCACAATATAGGCAGTGTGAGCAACAACTGTGAGAACACTTATTAACTGCGCAGCAATCTAGTAACGAAAGGCAGTTCTCTTTGTCACATTTTACCTCACCTGTGTCATTTATTCGCCAGCCCTTTTTTCCATGCATTTCGTCTCATCTGTCCCAGTTGTCACATTAAACTTTCTTGTTTCTGGTATTTCATCTCCTCTATCTCATTTACCATGTCGGCTTTTGGGAGTGATAACTGAACAGGTGCCCTGCCATGAAACTAATGTATACACCTTTAAATCGAAGTATCACGACATCCTGCAATTAGCATAGTGTTACTATAATATGCATATTTGTGACTACTTTGCATTTTGAAAGTCTATCCACCCCGTCATCTTTGATAGGAGCATTCTAACATTACGACAAAACATCAGATCAATCATGCCATATTTACTGTTTCTTTTCTTCAATCAGACAAGAAAGTGCATACATTGCCCCCAGCCTAAAAGACATTTCCACTCGCTCCTCACATATGTTATAAGATTTCATTTCGTAGTCATTGGAACTGCAAGAAAACTCAATATTTCGTGTAACGACCAGCTGTGGGAATGAGTGCAACCTCCTCATTTATCGATTATGACTTTTAGTTGCTGTTGGGGAAGATTGTACATTGTCCTACATGAATACCGGTCTTATATGAATAGAGGATGTCAAAGTAAGTAAAGTCTTTGCTATCTAAATTACTCCTCATTGTAGTGAGATCTAGCTTACAGAAACTAGACATGCACCCCCATCCCAACATGAAGCCGCCATCAAATAGGACTTGTTTCGGGGTGCCGTGTTTCGTCAATTCCAAACAGGGGTCTCTTCAATTGACCAGGGCAGCAATAAACTGCTCTCAGCAGAGCAAGTGCGATTACTTACCTCCATCGGGTTAGGTCCCAGTGAACACGGTTCTGGTACCACGGTAAAGGTGAAATTCTGTATTCGCGTAGCAACATAAGTCGCCTGATAGGTCTTCTGACAGCTCTTCTGGCTCAATACCCAACTGCTTCAAATCGAATCGAACATTTCTTGTGGAAAGTGTATATCGGCACATTGTAAATTTTCACATAAGCACATATCGGCACATTCAGCATGTGCCTATGTGCTAACTGCAATGTGTACACATGGCATAAACATGTTTAGGGACGTCAGAATAAATAGAACAAATAAATCATAATGCAGCTTGTACATGCATAGGTAGAAACTGAGGATTCTGAAGGAATTCGAATTAGTACAATTTGTCAGGTTGTTTGTGGTAATTCTATGAAGTAAACGAGGATTCTGGGGCATAAACCTACTTTAGTTAAATCGAACTTACCCCCAGGTCCCCAACGGTACTATAACACTACGTACTACTATTATAAGCCATGGTATGGCGGTCCTAAAAAGGATTCTGGGTCAAATCCGAGCCAAGTAAAGTCGTTTTTGGTGATTTGGAGGGATTGTCAGGTTGTTTGTGGTAATTAGATTAACTTCTATTCAATCGAATATACCCTCCGAACATACCCCTATCCTATAAGAAGGTTTTAGGTCACAAAGTAACCACGTGCTGCTATAGAAACCAAGATGGCGGCCTCAAGTATAGAAAATGGACGGCGGAAACACATAACACCCTAACAACACGCGCTGCGCATGCGGACTAACACCACGTATCATTATGGGGATGACGTCACAACATGGCCGCTTACGTGGACTACCATGACAACCAAACATGCCGTCACTGGGTCACGTGTCTATGACATCACATGAGATCATCCATGAGATTATCCAAATATGAGGTGAAACATACGAGACATACTACTTATTTGATGATTTTTTGGTCGTCTGGGTGTGTGTGCTATTTTGTCGGTAAATTATATTTCAGTATTCATTATACTGTGCTGTTGTGATATTTTTCTCCCTTATTTATAGGTTCAATCTTGAATATCGAAATGAAGTCGAGTTCCAAGTGTGCATCTTCTCTGTACTAGGCGCTGCAATTGCACACTTGTCACGGGTTAAAGTAAGCACCGTCAGTGGGTTTGACAGTAGTTTGGGCAGTTTGGACACATGAAAACAGGTACCATAGTTATCCGCGGGAATCTCCTTTGTTCTGGTTTACGGAATCCTCAAAATCACTTGATCCAGGTAAGGTTTTGAGTCTTTACAATTACCACAAATACAGTTACTTTGCACAACTAATTTTTTGACACGGAAAACTTTTCAGAATGCGAGCTGTACGTATGCTAGATGAATGAAGACTGAAACAGAAACTGCCGTAGTGTCCTTATTCTGATTGGTGATGTGGAGACGTGCAGAATTTGGAAATGTTTTTACATGGGGCAGTACGGACCGGGGATCTAGAAACTGCCCCTGCAAAAACACTCCTAACAGACAAACAACAGGTTTCTGTCCTTTAGATGAATAGGAGTCTGTCCTGCAGATGACTTGGTGATATCAAGATCGGGATAGTCCTCCTCTAAGCTGAATTGTGTCATGCGATGATCCAAAGACTGTGCGACCAACAACCAGCTCGGCGATTGACCATATAATTCAAGCTCCTAAAGTTATTAACCCCGCGCCGATATCCTGAGTATATAAACTACAGGAAATGGTACCATTTCCTTACAATCTTTAAATTAGTGTCACCAGTTCTGCGGGCATCAACAAGTCTGATAAATAGAGGATATTCAGTGTTTTTGAGTGGATATCGAAAATTAACTCATGAGTGACCAAGACAAATGTTTATTTTTCGCGAGCGCTTTCTGATTTTCGGTATCCACTCAAAAACATTATATTTTCTTTTTTCAAATACGCTTTTTATATGAATCTGATCATTCATATTGATAATTTCGCTCGTTTCAACCTTGAATTGATGCATGACATTTTTTTTTAATATTACGGTCTCCGTCGCGCATTGATACGCGGAAGTGATTTGATCGACACTTGGAATAGGTAGCGTCTTGCGATCTGATTCGGTTGGCGAGTTTCATGCATCAATTCAATGTGAAAACTTGTTGACTTCTTGCTGGAAATGATTAGTATCCATGCAAAAACACTAATGTTTCTTTTCATTATACGTTTTTAGAACAAACTGATCATTTCCAGTGATAATTTGACGTGATGCTTTGAAAGCCGCCATATTGATTGATACCGTGAAAGTGAAAATTTCTGTATCTTCACAACGGGTGATATGATTTCTATCTTTCCGCATTTTTTTTCAATAATCTATCGTTTAGCGTATAATAAATACAGCTATATAACAACATGTGACAATGTTTCGAAATCCCATCGAAAGGTTTGCCTCATAAATGTCACCGATTTAGAGAAACGCGAAGGAAGAACATCGTCGGTATTTTGAGCCTGTCAAGATCTACTCTGGCAGTGGAATGTTTATTTTATAATTAGGTTGTGAGACGTTAAGGCACGGTTGGTGAAACTAAAAAAAACATTTCCAGTGAAAACCTAATTCACAAATGCACTAAATACTACTACAGTATTATTCGTACTTTTAAGCACAAGACAATCTGTCAGTAGCAGGTGTTCCGATTTCACACGCAGATAAACACATGACATACACGCGAGAATTTAGTCAATAAGAAAATCACTTTATCTTGCCTACTTTGACTATTCGAGTGCCAAAACCACTCAGTTGTTATTTGCTTTTATATCATAAAAACAGTATGGCTCAATGGCGTATATACGGGACAGGCTAAAGGAGTGGTGACCACTTCCCCATTAAGAAATCTCTTGGAATTTTACACACTGATCGATCACGTTAAAAATAATTTCATTTGCCAATTATAGTCAAACTGATTACGCCGTTGAGACCCCTTTTCACAAATAGTTTGTGAGTTGAGAGGTGAGTGGGTTCAAGACCGTAACATTTCTGACAGCCAGTAGTTATGCAAAACATCTTCGTGAGCCACAAATGACAGCGTTGATGCTGTGCACTGCTAATGTCGGTCTCCGGGTTCCTATCATCAACACAAAAAATGTAAGGCACAAAAGTGGCAAACCGTTTAAAGAAACGTCTCAAAACGAGCCGTTCCACTGAGAGGTCACATGAAATGGTTTGGTTGAACTTTTTTGAAATTTTTTTTTTTTTTTCAGTTGTTGAATTTGCATATTACGCGGGTGGATGTGGCCGATTCGTTGGGCAAAGGGTTAACCGAATCTTTAACGACTTTACCATTTTATTACACATATTTGTTTTCTAAAGAATTCTGAATGATGACTCGCCACAGCCGTAGTTGTATGATTACGCAGCGTAATTTCACCAATGCGATATTTTGAATAGGGATTGAATACTTATTGGTTGAAATATCTATAATCGAGGCATAAAAGAATATATGTATATTTTTGCGAATGAAGAGACGACAACACATTACACCTGCGTGTAATCTCCACGAAAAAGGGTAAACAAACCGCCCATAACAGCGTCGGATTTCTTACAGAATTTGACTGGCAGCAATAGAGCTTGAATCATAGATATAACTCTGGTGGGAATCGGTCTTGTGGGACAGGTCTAGCAGAAATTGGTTTTTGAGCTCCTGGTCATGTAGGAATGAATCATGTTAATTGTAGCCGAGAGTTGAGGAATAGATAATTGTTCCAAATCAATTTATCCTCGTGTCTCGCATAAGACCTTTACCGAAGGAAAGGGTCATATCTGACTTGCGCTAGTCATTTGAATTGCCAAACCAAATTTTATTATTTTTTCTCACTTTTTTACTCCAACACATAACGTTTGATCCTTATTTGGACGAGCAGGTCGGGTCGGTCCCTTTAAAGGTTAATAAGCTATCTTCTGAGAAAAAAATATTTTTTTTTACTTATTTAAGAAAGGTTGTTGCAAGTGTAGAAGAGTGATCTACTAGTCGTGTAAAGTAAAAAGTTAAATGAAGTACAAAACGGGTACTACTGATGAATGGCGTGACACCTATACACCCATTATAAGGGCGCGCACCAAGTGATATTGATGCTCATCTTTCTATGATTGCAGAATGGGATCTCCCACATTATTCCAATGGCATGTATTGCAACTTCCATATTCAATTGACAGGGTTGATCAATTATTACTTTAAACCGTCTGTCAATGCATCTTGACATGTAAAAAAGATGTGCCCCCAAAAGAATTGCCATCTAAATTTTAATATATTTCCAACGATTGTCTCAAAAACATAGCTTTTTACTCCTCATAGGGACGAGGTCTTTGCATTGAAATTTTCTTTCCGTTTTTGAGAATAAGAAGATGGCGACTTTATTATAGAAACTTCAACAAAGCGCCGATAGTAGTTTCCAACACTGACGCAGTTAACAATATTAGGGTATTCTCATTATTATACCAATGATAACTTTTTTGTAATGAACTCCAGATCCCTCGGACAAGGTACTTGATGTCCTCGGTAACTTTCTGTTGATACATATTGCTCGTAAAATCTGACATTGATAGCCAATGTTTGTCTCGGCAATCATAAAATAAAGAATTACTCTCCTTTAAACACAAGAGTATTTCAGCCCTCGATACCACATTTCACCTTAAAGACCAATGACCTATTCAGCGTACTCTTCTGTGATAGCGACACTATAAAGTAAAATAAAATTTAAAGACCACATTTATCTTCGCGGGGGAAATTAACCTTATTAAATGCGTCTTTCGAAAAAATGCTTGTATCTGCCTGAATAATTTGTCCCACATGTTAAGCTTGCGGCATATCACTGAAATGTATTTCCTCGTTTCACAACAAGAGATTGCCATGGACAATTCGTCTTGTGAGAACCATAATGTTCTACCTTCCACTGGAAGATAGAATCTTATAGTTCTCACGTGACGAATTTAAATCACTTTGTCCACTGTCTGAATATCAGTTTCCCCAAGTGAATATTTATTTATATTATATTCTCGATAAGTCTCAATGATGTGATAATTCTTTCCAGAAGAAACCCCACCCTCCCTCACAAAACTAAACTCGCCATAACCCACCGATCCCCCACCACACACTCGCGCAATTATAATGCACAGTACATAGAGAAGGTACTCTGTTAGAAGCATATTCCATAACAAACAACTATCTCAACTAAAACACGTTCTGCTTCACAAAACGTCAAGCGTGTGTTGAACGTCCCACCAACACTGTTACACAATTTCATAGTTCTAAGAAGAAAAGCATGGACTTCATAACGGGACGGACGGTTAACTCCACAACATGGTGCGATTCTCGTTAAGAAGCGATCGCATGGGAAGATGAAAATAAACAGACCACTCCCACTGACCGACGTTCTATTCTTTAAAAAGCATTCGCAAAGGATAAATAATTACAAATCATACACGAAAATTGGATTCTAGAGACTGAATGAATGATGGGTGGGATGTCTGAATATTTTCGGTCAGTTGTGGGAGTGGTTTTGGTGAATAGAACAAGATTCATTGTAAAACTTTCAAACTACAAAAAGTGCCAGAAAAGAAAAGCATGTGGTATTTTTGGAACTCAATAAGTATGTCTTGGACTTCATACAATCTTGTGTCTTGTTTGTCTCAGCATTGAACAGTCATAACTTTGTAATGGACATTGAATCGAATTGGCATCAGAAATCGTATGAATCGGATCTCGTCGCTGTGAACTTTCAATTTCATACGACATCTTTGGTATTGGGCGAACCGTCAAAGATGCGTATTTCACAAAAGTATTTGAATATGACAATGAACAACAGATGTGAATATTTAAGAACAAAAGACAATGTTTTCACACACACAAGTGTTTACGAACAATGCTGGAATGAAATTCCCGGCCAAAGAATTGAAAACTTGTGGAGTGCACTGCTCAAAGAGAATAAACGAAATTGGAACAAAACACAGCTATATTTGCAATCATAAACTCAGACAACCAAACTTGTGAACAATTTGCAAACAAGCATTACTTGAATAGCCCGACCGCCAACATTATAAGAAATGAAAGGAGAAACAGAAAATAGAAAGCAACCAAAACTCCAATACAAATTGTGATCAAATGACAAACAAATCACCCTCAAAGGCAGCGAAGAACAAAGAACAAGGATAAAACAACAAATGATTGTCTTGACAACTAGAAGACTCATTGAGTTTTTCAATGATGTCTAGTGGCCATTATTACCCTTTACCCAATGTAACTGCCAAAATCGGCCAGCGCTATTCACAAAGAAAAACACCAATGAATTTTCATTATTTTTTCGTTTTTTGTCTGAAAAACATAGGTTATGACCCTCGTTGGAACGAGCTCGCTCCAGCGAGGAGTCATAACCTATGTTTTGGAGACAAAGAATGAAAATAATTAGTTATTCAAGAATTTTTTTGCAAGTGTCGTCTGCTTTTCATGTTAGGTAAACGGTTAACGCGTCTGATGAGGGCCTTCAAATTCTAAAATGTCAAGGTAAATCGTTCGAGAAGTCACTTTTACAAAGCGATCATTGTCCCTCGAGCCACTGACTTATTTGATTGTTGAGTGATTGCAAAAGCGTAGTTTTGGATACGCAGAGATAACTGCAAAGATACGTGAGGGAAAGGAAGCGAATTCAGTCAAAGATCAAATAAAATTATCCGTCGACTACTCCCGTATGTTAACCTTCGCTGTTATTGGAAAGAATGACCGGCACGAGCACGGCAATTTCCTCCATGCATTCCTATCGCTGCACCTTGAAGTGTTTTGAATTCCTTAATTTGTTCTAGGATATCTGATGGAGATTTGGCCACGACTTGTGCTTAAGATTTATTATTTTATGATTAGTTCTGATACGAATTCAGCAGCAGACTTTCTGGAACCACTCATGTCTGTCTTTAACTATGCGCGTCAAGGCATAATAAAATAATTAAATAATTTTTATTGTATAATTTTTGTATATTTATTTGAGTTTTAGGGAACTTCAAATTTTGGGAATTTCAGAGTTAATTTATTTGTTGTTAACCGGTTCTCGTCAGATCACCGCAGTTAAGCAACGACGAACCCGGTTAGTCCTCGGATGGGTGACCGTTTGAGCGATCGATTCGGACTCCCGCGTTGTGTCCTTGGACAAGACACTTCACCCCGATTGTCCACACGGGGGCACGATGACGCCGTGTACTAAGGAGTACGGCAAATCGATGGTGCGCATGTCTTCAACCAATCTAACCCAGCCTGTGCTGCAGTGCGGAGTTACGATGTTGGGGAGCTGGCAGCTGCTCGTCGTTGCTCGGTGGTTCTCTCCGGGTACTCCGGCTTCCTCCATCCGTAAAACTGTCACGGTCATGATTAGCCATTGTGCATATGTATGTGACCTTAAAACATTAATAAATAAATAAATAAATTTGTTGTTCCATAGCACATTAAAAGAATGATCGACAATCCTTTTAATGATGTACAGTTGTGGCTCAAACACAAACATTCAACCTGATCTGGCTCAGTTCTTACCTCTGGTATCAACTGAAACATCCGTGCTGTTGTCTTCGATGAGTTATTCCGAGCGACACGCATCGATTACACTGTTTACATTTTAACATTTAAGTCTCCCAAACTTAATAAGATTATTTCTTTAAACAACAGTTCAGTGTTAAGTTAGATAATTATCTGACCGAGTGCCCTGGGTTTCGTGTATTGCCCTTCACGTGATTTAGTAAAGACTGATGTTGAGCTACCAGATAAACGAAAAGTCTGTTTGGAAACCAACGGAGCTTACTATTGTTGGTTCGTTAGCCACTTTGTGTTGTGCGTTTTGGTTGATTTTGTTTTTGTCAGAATACATTTTGTACTGGTTGGTAAGAGAACTGGAATTTTACTTTTGATTATATAACATAACTTACCTGGGAGGTCCACGTGGACCAGAAAACATGCTCCAGATTACCTCTTCTACAGGGCAGAAAAGTTAAATGTGCTGCATACAGGAGAAGTAGAATGTTCAAGGGGCAGAAAGCAACTAGGCCATGGTAGCAAAGGAAGAATGCCAACAAGCACGAAATAAAGTAAATAAGATTAAAGACGATAATCGGAGAGTGCGAAATAGCAGTCTTAAATAGGACAATAAGAATGACAAGGGGTCGAGTTTGAACGTATTTTGGAAAGGGGGAAATACACGTAACAAAGGAAGTAACCCACAGAGTATTAAAGTAGATGGCAGAGATACAGACAATCAAGACCAAATCGCATCAGTACTAGTCAAGCACTGGCAAAAGGTAAACGATAAACGATGGGGTAAGGGGAACCCACCGGAGTGCCCGAATCAGGTCGAGGAAATCTGTCGAACTTCGTGTGCAGCGAAATTAAAACTGAGGAGGTACGAAAGATAGTCTCAAAATTAAGTAACGGAAAAGCGGGATGGGTGGACGAAATTCCTAACGAGTTTCTCAAAAAGGGGGAGAGGAACTCTGTGCAAGCCTAACTGCCATATTCAATTTAGCCACAGAAAAACAAGAGATACTAAAAGCATGGACAGAAAGCAAAGTGACATTTATTCACAAAAAGGGTGAAAAGGACGTTTGGGATAATTATCGAGGGATCTCTGTCAGTAGCAACATTGGAAACGTTTTCTGTAAAGTGCTATATGGGAGATTAGAGGGGATGATTGAGGCGAAGGGTTTTTGGGAGAGATTCAGAATGGCTTCAGGAAGGGAAGGAGTGTCACTGACCATCTTTTCACGCTATCCCAAATGATAGAATCCGCGAAAGCAAAAAGGAAAAGATGTCTATGGCCTTTTAAGATGTTAAAAAGGCATCAGTAGAGTATGGAGGGAGAGTATCTACCGAAAGCTTGAGTATATGAGCTTGGGAGGCGAGTAGTTTGTTGGAATTCTGAAAGCATTATATAAAGATGTACAGAGTGGACTTAGCCTGGGTAACATAACAAGAAAACGTGTGCCTATGGAGATAGGCCTAAAACAGGGGTGTATCCTTTCGCCAATTCTTTTTGCATTGTACATCAAAGGTTTAGGAGATGAATATCTGCGTAGCGACGAGGGGGTAGCATTTAGGGACTTGAAGATCCCAGGGCTTTTTTGCAGACGATAGATATGGTGCTAGTGTCAGAAAGCGAAAGTGGACTATCGAAAATGCTGGGAATGGTTGGGAAATATGGGAACAAATGGAGACTCGAACTAAATGAAAGGAAGAGCAAATTTATACCAGTAGGCCGCAAAGTGGACCCTGTTACAGGCTAACATTCCAGTCAGTATGACATTACACAGTATTATTTTCTCTCTGACTTGAGTCACAGATATCATAACATTTAAATTAACTTCAGTAACTTGCACTGTGGGGGATTAGAATTACATACAACTGGTGTTGTGGAGAGAGTGACAGATGACTTCCTGAAGATTTTGGAGGGAAGGTTTTGATGGAACTGTGAGAAAAAAACATAGACAGTTAGTTCAATGTAGATCTTGTATGTGGTTAGGTTGAATAAAAGTAGTCTCTTGTAGTGTAGTACAGAGTTGTTCTAAGTGAACTGGGGGCCTGCATGAGAAGTGTAAACTCGGCCAGTGACACGTGGTGTCAGAAGTGGGATCGACTGGAATGAGACCTTAGTCGATCATTTGAGTGCTGAAAGTATAAAAGACACAAGTAGGCAACCTATGTGGGAATTGAAACTGAAAGACTATTGTTTGAATTATTAACTCTTGAAGAGTGATTGTTGTCATAAACTTTGTGATATGCCAACTACAAGAGGAAAGGATCAAGAGGAAGAAACAGAAGTAAAAATGATGGAACAATTCACAGGGATGTTCAAACGAATGGAAGAGGATAGAAAGGCAGAAAGAGATAGTTTGAGACAAAGGGCTATTGAGGAGGAGGATCGACGACGTGAACAAGATGAACGACGGGAAGCAAAATTTATGAACATTTTAACTTCATTCAGAGATGTACATCAGGTCAATACTGAAGTAAGAGATAAACAAGAGCAAGAACGACTGTCATCAGAAGAGAATGAATGAAGAAAGTGGATGGAGCAGGTTGAAAAGGACAGGCGCGCGTTAATCGACGCTATGACAGGAGGTGAAAAACAAAAAGGAGATCACTCTAACGACCGAGGTATGACATCATTTACGAATGAACTGAAACTTTTGAAACTGGCAGACGCAGATGACATTGAACATTTTCTAACAACGTTTGAAAGAGTAGCAACTTCGCGTGAGTGGCCAAAAACAACTTGGGCTGTTCGGTTAGCGCCACTGCTCACAGGAAAAGCTCGGGCAGCTTTCGTCAGTATGGATGTCACGGAAACAAACAATTATGATGCAATAAAGAAAACTATACTGACTAGATACAACATAAATGCTGAAACATACAGACAACGTTTCAGATCTGTCAGGAAGAAGCAAGAGGAAAGCTACACAGAGTTTGGCACACAATTGAAAGATTTATTCAAAAAGTGGGTACACCTTGATAACGTGACTGTGAGTGAAATGTGTGACATTATTGTGATAGAACAAATGATTGAGAAAATGCCCTTCGAACTTCAAGTATGGCTGAGAGAAAAGAAACCTACCACATTAGAAGAAGCAAGCTCTCATGCTGACTGTTATGTACTAGCTCGGAAAACTCCAAGAGCTCAGGAGAAACAATGTTATCTGTGTAAACAATCTGGCCATCTTGCAGCTACATGTAAATTGAGAAGCCCCAAATTCAAATGGAGAGAGGAGACGTAACAACAATGAAACTGAGTGGAAAGTACGAAGAGACATTAAATGCTACAGATGTGGGTCCTACGGCCACGTAGCTCTTCGTTGTCCAGGGATAAAAAGGCCCAATGCATTCTTTGTTGACGAACAGAATCAGAATAAAATGGTGTGCAAGTTGAAAGAATGCGAAGAAAAGTCCGCAAAGAAACAACTTGAGATGTTTTGCACAGGTTATATTGAGGGGAAGAGGGTTGACATGCTTGTTGACACTGGTGCCGCAAGAACGATGGTTCACAAGACGTTGGTTCCTGCAGAGAGAATTAATCACTTGGAGAGAATTGCGGTAAGATGTGCGCATGGTGATGTTGTGGAATATCCAACATGCGAGGTGTTAATTACTTTTGATGACAAGATATGCAAAGTCAAGGCTGGGGTGTCATCAAATCTTCCACGACTTGTCTTACTTGGAAGAGATATGGATAATTTAATCGGACTGCTACGGCATGAAGAAGATAACTTTCTTGTTGAAACAAGAGCTCAGCGACTGAGAGCGGAGAAACAGGAGGCAGTTAGATTGGTAAAAGATATAAGTGGTGCAGTACCCAAGAGAGACTTTGTAGAGAATACAGAGTTTGATGAAACTTTTCCGTTTGCAGATGAATTGTTAAATAGTGGAGGAAAACATCGGAAAAGTCGCAAAGAGAGGCGGACTGCAAAAAGAGCTCATAACATAAGGCTGTCGCAAAACTCTGCTCAGTGCGAAACAGTCGATACAGGCGATGGCAGTACTTACAGCGATCTTGGAATCACAAGGGATCGGTTCAAAGCTCTGCTGAAGACAGATTCGTCGCTGGAGCTCAAAAGACAGTATATAAGAGGAGATAAAATTCCACATGAAGGAGTACACTTTACAGAAAGAGACGGGTTAATGTACCGGATCTGGCACCCACGATATCAAATTCTCAGTGAGGTGACTGAGCAACTAATTTTACCCTCGGAATGCCGCAGATATGCACTGGAGATAGCTCATGATATTCCACTATCTGGACATCTTGGTAGGCAGAAAACTATCAATCGCCTACTGCAGAGATTTTATTGGCCAGGGATATTCAGTGATGTCAGAGATTACTGTAAGTCATGTGCTGTTTGTCAAAAGGTTGCTCCAAGACAGCAACATGAGAGAGCGAAACCTGTACCTATGCCTTTGGTAGACACACCATTCAAAAGAATTGCAATGGATATTGTCGGACCACTTGAAAGGAGCAAATCTGGGTACAGATATATTCTGGTCATGTGTGATTATGCAACACGGTACCCTGAAGCAGTCCCATTGAAATCTATTGATGCACAGCATATTGCAGAAGAGCTTGTCAAGATATTTTCTCGAGTTGGAGTTCCAGACGAAATACTTACTGACCAGGGAGCTAATTTCCTATCAAAGTTGTTAGCAGAATTATATCGCATGTTGAAGGTACGACCCATCAGAACGAGCCCGTACCATCCACAAACTGACGGTCTGGTGGAAAGATTTAATGGAACATTGAAGTCTATGCTGAAGACATTTGTGAAAGATGATCCAGGTAACTGGGACAGATTGCTGCCATATCTGCTATTTGCGTACCGTGAGGTTCCACAAGAATCTACAGGGTTCTCCCCATTTGAACTGCTGTATGGGCGTAAAGTGAGAGGTCCACTGGATTTAATGAAGGAAACCTGGGAAGGCAATTCCAAGACGTCTGAAAATATCATAGCATACGTTCTAAACATGAGGGACAGACTTCACCAAATGACCGAAATAGTTCAGCTCAACATGCAAAAATCGCAGACAAAAATTAAAACATGGTACGACAAGAAAGCTCGCACGAGAGAATTTCAACATGGGGACAAAATTCTTGTCCTTCTGCCATCAACAACAAATAAATTGCAGTCAGAATGGAAGGGGCCTTTCGTCGTGAAGCAAAGGATTGGAGAAGTTGACTATGAGATAGAATTGTCAAGCAGAAAATCGAAGATTTATCACGTCAACATGCTGCGTAAATGGGTTGAAGCATCGACACTTCTACTTCTGGACGACAACAAAGAGGAGACTGACATCCCCAGCGTCTGTTTGAATCCTCAGAAAATGAGGATAGATGACTTAAAGGTTGGCGACAGGTTAAAATCAAACCAGAAGGACGAATTGTTGAATCTACTGACAAATTATGGCGATGTTATTAATGACAAACCAGGACTTACGTCTCTAATTCAACACGAGATTGACACTGGGAATGCCACAGCAATTCGTCAGCGGCCATATAGACTACCAGAATACAAAAAGGAAATAGTACGGCATGAGTTAAAGGACATGCTGGATATGGGGATGATAAAACATTCTAAGAGTAATTGGAGTTCTCCGATTGTACTTGTGCCAAAACCTGATAATAAAGTTAGATTTTGTGTGGACTATAGAAAGTTAAACAGTGTGTCAAAATTTGATGCATATCCCATGCCTCGGATTGATGACATAATTGATAAACTGGGCAGAGCAAAATATATATCAAAGCTGGATTTATGTAAAGGATATTGGCAAATTCCACTGTCGGAGGCGTCAATTTCAAAGACTGCTTTTACTACACCATTTGGGCTTTATGAATTTATGGTCATGCCATTTGGTTTGCATGGAGCTGGCGCAAGTTTTCAGAGAATGATCGACATGGTCCTGGAAGGCATGGAGGAATTTTCATCCAGTTATATCGACGATTTGGTAGTCTTTTCCGAGACTTGGGATGAACACTTGAAACACCTAGAAAAAGTACTCGCGCAGTTGAGGAGTGCAGGGTTAACAGCAAATCCTTTGAAATGTGAGTTCGCTGCCAGAGAGGTTGTGTATCTGGGTTATGTTGTTGGAATTGGGTTAGTGCGCCCAGACGAGCTGAAGGTTAAAGTGATAAAGGATTGACCGAGACCACAGACTAAAAAGCAGATGAGATCATTTCTTGGGCTGACAGGCTATTATCGCAAATTCCTTCCTGGTTTTTCGGAGATAGCCGCACCACTCACAGATGCCACGAAGAAGCGACAGCCAGAAATTGTAAAATGGAATGATCTGTTGGAAAGTGCTTTCAATAAAGTAAAACTGACACTAACAAGTAGTCCGGTTCTGAAAAATTCTGATTTCTCAAAGGGCTTCATACTGCAGTGCGACGCATCGGAAAGAGGCATTGGAGCTGTACTCAGCCAGAGGAATGAAGATGGGCGTGAGCATCCTATGGCATATATAAGTAGGAAACTATTACAACGCGAGTGTAACTACGTGACTATAGAGAAAGAATGTCTGGCCTTAAAGTGGAGTATAGAGACATTTCATGTGTACCTGTATGGGAAGGAATTCGTCGTGAGATCAGATCACAATCCATTGAAGTGGCTCAACCAGATGAAAGACTCTAATGCTAGGCTTGTTAGATGGAGTTTGGCCCTTCAACCATATTCGTTCACGATTGATTACGTGCCTGGAAGATTGAATAAAAATGCTGACTACCTTTCGCGGACATTTCATTAAATATGACAAGTTACAAAAGACTGCAGGAGCAGAGGCCAATTGTCAAATTATGGCCATGTTATTAAAGAACAGTGTTGATATTGGAAATCTTCAACACCTTTTCTAGTGCAGAGACTGCTGGAGCAGAAACCGCACGCTATTCATGCGGTTGTTTTACATACAAACTGTGTTCAATTTGGATTTATATCACCCCTTGCTAACCCATAGACTGCAGGAGCAGAGACCGCTAGTCACTATGCGGTTGTTGTGTAAATAAACTGTATTCCCGACTGGATTTACATCACGTGGATTGACTCAAAGACTGCAGGAGCAGAAACCGCTCATTACAATGCGGTTGATTTGTAAATATACTGTAGTTAGTTTGGATATAACAGCTTATTTGATGTCAAGACTGAAGATAGAACTCTCCGGCATGGAAGTGTTAATGTGATGGAGCGCAACTTGTTTTATGGAGATATATTAATGCATAAATGATTTTGGATTTACTGTGTGGTATTCAAATTCATCTTGCTGTTTCCTTAGTGGGAATACAGTGTTAACTGGAATGTGGATTACTTTAACCATTGGATTTACCAATTATCAAAGTAAGATTAGTGCTAATTTGTTAAAACTCAGTGTTTTAACATCTGAAGGGAAAGGGTGTGTTACAGGCTAACATTCCAGTCAGTATGACATTACACAAGATTATTTTCTCTCTGACTTGAGTCACAGATATCATAAAATTTAAATTAACTTCAGTAACTTGCACTAAAGGGGATTAGAATTACATACAACTGGTGTTGCGGAGAGAGTGACAGATGACTTCCTGAAGATTTTGGAGGGAAGGTTTTGATGGAACTGTGAGAAAAAAACATAGACAGTTAACTGGGGGCCTGCATGAGAAGTGTAAACTCGGCCAGTGACAGACCCCACGCGAAGGTGGAGAGTGGGGGAGTTCTGTATTCCGGAAGGTAGCTGCAAACTTCTTAGTGTAGGAGAGACAGGTGACTACGAGTATTTGGTGTAAATATAAATATCGCAGGAAGAGGCATCTACCGAAACCATACAAATAAATTGATTCTGAAGGAGGGGGGGGGGGGGGGGGCAAATCCTTAACCAAATGAAACTTATAGGGAGAAACAGTTTCAATAAGGTTTTCATGGGGAAAACAGTTTGGGAAATGGTGAGTCTGCCAAGTATAACATATGGTACGGAAGTGGTACCCCTAAACCAAATGGCTGTAAAGAGCCTGGAAACCCTGCAGAACGATGCCGGCGATGCATAACCGAGTCGAGTAACGCCGCGGCACTAGAAGCAATCAGGGGGTAGCTTGTGTGGATGAGGATCGCGGACAGGATAGACTTATTGAAACTCGGTTATCTTAATTGTTTCGTAAATCTCCCCGCCAACCAATCGTGTAAAGTAATGTTTCAGAGATGAACTCCTGCGTAGCGACGAGGAGGTAGCAGTTGGGGACTTGAAGATTCCAGGGCTGTGTTTTGAAGACGATATGACGCTAGAGTCAGAAAGCGAAGAGGGCTAGCGAAAATGCTGGAAATTGTTTGGAAATATGGGAACAAATGGAGACTCGAACTAAATGAAAGCAAAAGCAAAGTTATACCTGTGGGCCGTAAAGTGGATCCTAGTCGAAGGTGGACAGTGGGGGAGTTCTGTATTCCAGAAGGTAGCAGTAATCTTCTTAAGTGTAGGAGAGACAGGTGACTACGAGTAGTTTTCGTGGGGAAAACTATTTGGGAAATGGTGGATTTGCCAAGTATAACATATGGTACGGAAGTGGTACCCCTTAACTAAACGGCTGTAAAGAGCTTGGGAACCCTGTAGAACGACGCAGGCCGATGGATAACGGGTCGAGTAATGCCGCAGCACTAGAAGCAATCAGGGGGGGGGGGGGGGGGGGGAGCTTGTGTGGATGAGGATCGAGGACAGGATAGACTTATTGGAACTCTGTTATCTTAATTGTTTGGTAAATCTCCCCGAAAGCCGATGGTGGAAATTAATGTTTCAGAGTATTTCCAACTCAAATACCAAGACAAAGTGGGTGGTCCAAGGGAGGGAGTTAATAGAGAACTACGCACTGGAGATCGTGGACTTAGACGTAGGGGCAGCCGAGGGTAAAAAAACTGTCAGAAAAAGAGTCATGTAGGATGGTAACCTTAGTTGGCAAGTTGGCAACGTCACGCGATACAATGCAGACATTTGAAAATGTTCTACGCATACGATGCGTGGAATCTGAATTACGCGTAAGAACGTCATGTAAGAGCGCATCTGATTGGACGTTACGCGTCTGGGTGACTTTATGACGTGAATGAACTGCTTCGTCACAAAGCAGTGTCAAGCAAGAAATTTATTGGAACGCCGAAAGTGATATTCTTTTCTTAAAATATCAGTCCCAGTCACTTAATTCAAGCTTAATCCTTCTATAAATACAGAACACTACTCATGTAGAGTACGTAGGACAGCAATCAATGACCCTTGATGGAGTTTTTCCTCAATTCAACGTGCGCCTTTTGCGCTCATGAAATACAGAGAAAACTTCACCTCGGGTGATCCCAGTCTTGAGTACTCCGCCCTCGTGGATGGCACGTGGCCACTATCAGCCTGGAAGGCTTCTAATAAAGTAGTGGTGTGGTCAGGGGGACTGTTCGATTAAAGATGAGTGCTTTTGCTAGTTCAGATATTCCCCAAATCGTCGGTTAGGTTCTCGAATTATCAAAAACAATCCGACAACTTTCCCAAAACTTTCAGAATCCCTAGATTCAATCTACTCCATCTCTTCATTCCTTGCCTTGTACTGTCTATGTCATGACTTTCCCAGTCTCCCTATTCTGACTTCCCCGGGCGTGTTTGTGTGCTAGTGCACAATGTGCACACATCACATGCAGCACATAGACACATGCTGGATGTGCCGATATATGTTTTGGTGGTAGTGCACAATTTGCGCACATCACCTATGACTCTTAGACTCATCTCGATAACTGGGATGCATGTGAAATTTGTGATGCACCTTTCAAGGAAACCTTTTGATGACACCTTGTGAGGATACGTTGTGAGGATACCTTTTGGAGGATATTCATCCCATAAATGACCATTTATTCCAACGACAGAAGCCTTGGATAAATTTTTGCTTTAATTACCTTGTGGGGTGATAAATTTTCCCCGTAGGTTTAACACACGAAAAATTTATCACCCTAGTAGGGAGTTGCAAACGGACTATACTATGTTGACCTCTGGCGTTCCATTTGAAAGGTCGGGGTATCTTGACCTGATTTGCTGGTATCCGAAATCTGTGGAAACGAAGCAACTATCACCACTCAAACGTAATTAAATGAGTTGTACCGGTATATAAATTATAAGATTATATGCCGCATGTAAGACGTCCATTGCGAGCAAACAATAAAGAATACTCATAATTAATTAACAAAAGTATTCAAAAATAAAACTCGATTTTGAAATACCTAATGCCAGTAGTGACTGGTGTAGTGTTAATTTGGGGATGTACATATGCTCGATGGGGCGGTACCTCGCATCGATAAACAATTATTCTGTTTCAGGAGAGAAAGAACATGAACGATGTTCTTTAATTATTAGTAACATTATCTCTCCTCCCAGCACAGCAAAGCTAAGTTACACGAAGTACACTGTGCACAATTCCAATAGAACTGTATCTGTATCTGTATCTGTATTAGTACGGTGTAGGGCCGTCTGGCGTAAAGACACCGGGTGGGGAGCCGTTAGTGGCTTTTCGAGAGGGCAGATTGAAAGCCCTCCACTGTCTGCGCATGCACTATATTGTTGCCTAAGTGGTTCCAATCAACAGCGGTGCGGACAACTGAATTCACAAGATTGTCAAAATAATTTGAACACATCTGTATCACACGCTGTTGAACCCATGGCTTCCACACACGAATCTCGGGTAACCGCAATAACTATTTCCTCATTAGAACGAAATGGTGGCACAAGTGTTAACATTAACAACGACTTCCATTTGCAGCATACTGACCTCTCGAATCCAAGCATATTATTGAATAGTTTATTTCACGGACGTATAAACATTAATACTTTAAACATCAACATACAAAAATGAACTGACAAATGACATTCGTGACCTGCTTTGAAAGTGGCCCAATTGCTCTCACCCACTCAATGCTACATGAACGCGTTGTAATGTAGCATAATTAACAGTTCAATTGTTATTTTCTTCAAAAGGTTTGAAAGTATAACACAATGCCAGAACAAAAGAATATAAATATAGGTTGCTCATTTAATTAATAAAGGATTTTTGCAAGTTTAGCTGACGTTTGTTGGGGAATTATTAGACAGAAATGTATCACTGAGCCTTATTTATTTTTTACAATGTTCTCTTATCGATCGAAATGGACCAATGTACTCTTCACTTCGAGCTATGTTTTGTAGCGAATAACCGCACGATTTTGCCGCAACTTCTTTGTAAAATATTTATGGGATAAACAAAATAAACGAATAGTGTTTTCAAGTAAAAAATATATTCTACTCGCAGGATTAAGAATCAAACCGACTAGACAGAGGCTCGTCGGTTTCATTCTTAATCCTACTCGTAGAATATTTTTTTTTACTTGAAAACACTATACGTTTATTCTATATATATCTGAGGATGGTTATGGTTCCAAACCCTATTCAGTTCCTGGGTTCTTGACTACAACACACTCTTCATAACTCCGTGGCCACCACTGCTGATATGTCCATACTCACCACCATCCGTCGAGTGATCCACTGCTATTGTATTCATCCAAATGCTATAGTCTTCTACGGGGGTGCGGTGGCTCAGTGGTTACGGCATTGGACTTCAAACCGAACAGCCCATGGTTCGATTCCCGTCAGGAGTAACTGCATTGTGTCCCTGGGCAAGGCACGTAATCCCGATTGCCTACGTGGGAGCTCGGTGGCACTGTGTACTAAGGTGTACTGCACGTCGATGGAGCACATGTCTTCGAACAATGCCAAACCTGCTTGTGTGGATTTAGTACATTGGGGGTCTGAAAGCAGGTTGCCGCCGGTTGGTGGTTCTCTCCGGGTGCTACACCCGTAAAACTGTCCGACACGAGGTGACTCTGGCTATCGAAAGTGTCGTTAAACAAAACAAATAGATTAATATTCTTTTAACCCTTTACCTAACACGAAAAGCAGACGATACTTGCAAATAAAATTCTCGAAGCACTAATTCTTGTAATTTTGGGTCAAACACATAGCTTGTGACCTCTCGTTGGAACGAGCACGTTCCAATGAGGGGTCATAAGCTATGTTTTTGTGACAAAAAATGAAAAAATAATAAAAACTGAAAGGTAAATTTTGTGAATAGCGCTGGCCGGTTTTGGCCATCACGTTGGGTAAAGGGTTAGCACCCTTACAGTTTTGTACAATTTGTACTGACTTGTAGTACATGGGGATTGTAGAGGTATAGTCGGATAATAGAAAGAGATTCCATAAGTGGAATTCAGTAAGTGGGATTCCAAGTTCTTACATAGCTTCTAGCTCCTTGTTGTCCTACCACTAGCTTCTACCATTTCTTCAGCTGTGTATCCTATGAACAATCCCTGTGGTATATAGCGTTCTACCATCCTTACAATCCTGTACCATTACTATTGAGTTGTGGCTCTATAGCTCTTATACCCAATCATAACACTTCTACCGCTACAGGTTCCAGTTCCTATCACTATAATACTTGGTTCCCAGCACTACTTGTACAGTTTAATACAATCGGCTTGCTCTAAGTGTGGTTCATACCTCTTCCAAGTTCCCTGTAATTCCATAAACTCTCCCACAGATCCTAGTAGTCCTACCGGTGGCTTCCACCATGTCTTCAGCTTGGTAACATCTTGAATGCTTAAATTGAGAATTCCCGTTAAAAAAGTCAAAATCATAGAGATAGCGGGTAAGTTACTAAAATAGATCAGTGGGTTTAGGAACTTCCAATAGTATAGTTCTGCCCTAAAATTAAGTTATAAGTAGAGAAATCCAATCTGTAAAGCAGAACCCCTTTCATACATCACTAACAAAAATACTCAAATCAAAAAGTAATAGAGATTCCCTCCAAAAGGTCTTCTTCAGGTATCATTCAACAATACATCATTCATGTCACAGGTATCCTCCAATACCGAGATGAGTCGAAGCGTCGCACGTGGCGTAACTCGTTTGGGCATATGCTCAATAGCTCATTTACTCGATAGGATTCGCGTCGTTCGAGCAATGTCACTACTCGATAGCCCATTACGGAAACTTGTATTTGACTGCTAGTACCTGTAGTACTGGAAACGATGTATGATAATGATATGAACTGGGTTCCATAGCTATAGCAGTGTAATGATGTGTTCCGAAAGCCATAGTGTCAGAAGTCAATAGTAATGGTACAAGGCTGTAAGGGTGGTAGAACGCTATAGCAATGGCGAATTCAATAGCGGCTGATCATACAACAGATAGCTAAAGAAATGGTGGAAGTCGATGCAAAGACTACCAGGAGCTTGGAATCTCACTTATAAAAACGTCGTTTCTTTTTCGAAAGCGTCTGTGGTTATAGAAACTTTTTTTCGAGATGAGGATGGGTCGTATATGGGGTTACTCGTTCGAGAAATTACTCGAAGGCCCATTTGATCGATGAGATTCTATTCTATTGAAATCCAATCACTGCTCGATATCTCATTAGAGGAACTTGGAATAGGTAAGAAAAGTACCAGAAACCAAGTATGATAGTGGTATGAACCGGGACCCATAAAGGTAGCAGTGTAATGATAGTTACTCAGTGCCACGAGTCAATAGTAATGGTACAAGACTACAAGGGTGGTAGAAATCTATAGTAATGGTTAATACAGTAGAGACCAATGATGCGATGATCTTGGAAGAAGCCAACTGTGGGACTACTAGGAGCCGTGTAGAAGCTTGAAATCCAACTAACAGCGTCCCTGTTATGGAATCCTTTTCTAGTAGGCGACTATACTTCTAAAATCCCATGTTCCCCGTCTGCGCCCAAGTTCTGGATGTGATATGTACATAGTGTTTCACATTGTGTACTAGCACACAGACACATGGAGGGAAGGCGGAATCTGTAGTCTAAACAGATAGACGTCATGACAGAGGTAGAACAGGTCAAGAAAAGGGGAGGATAAGGCCTGGAATAGGCAGAAACAGGAGGTTTGGGGAAGTTTGGAGAATTTGTTGGGTTGTTTGTGGTGAATAGCTATACTCTTATTGAATGGAATACAACTGTTGGGTCTATAGTACTACATGCCATCTATATCGTTAGGTGTCCGGACAAATCCGAGCTAAATGAAGTCCATTTCGATGATCTTAGATAGTTTCTGTTTATTTTTTGGTAAATTATGGTCCATTAGGGTGATGAGATATATTCCAGTTCATTCGAACACACCCCCCGAACACACATCTGTCCTATTAGAAGCATATAGATCCAATAACAAACCACGTGCCATCATAGAAACCAAGATGGAGACCTCTAGTGTACAAAATGGACGGCGGAAACACATGTTACTCTAACAAAACGCACATGCGCATGAGCACTGACAACATGTATCACGATGATAATAAGGTTATAACATACCCGCAGCCATGGACTGCCATAACAACTCCCATGACGAAACTGGATCGCATAACATGACGTCACCTACAGCCCCCACACCACCCCTCCTCGAGTGTCCCCCGATAAGTGTCGAGTCCTCCCTAGGATCCCACTTACATGATTTGCTCATCTCCCAATAAAATAAAAGTATGGGACAAAGAATTTAAAAATATAATAAATCTATAATGCGGACAGCTGTTACTGGAAACCCGCGGAATAGCTATAATAATAAATCATACTAGACTTTTACAACCAAAACGTCAAATTGAAAATTTAATTAGAAACTTGATATTCACTTTACTCGGAGTGCCAAGTAAAATTAACGAGGAAAGATATCACTGGTGTTATGCGGAAGAACAAGTACGAAATGCATCATGACCCTACCTTCAAATACATTATTTTTCATTAGACATTTTACTTTTCATCCGAGTACTGAAAAGTACAATAGCGCAATGAAACAGGATTGTACTCTAATGCTAAGAATGTCAAAGGAATTGTGTTTGAAATAATATTCCGCTGCATTTAAAGTTCAAAACACAAGTATTTATTGATCAGCTGACCAAAAAAAGGTCTGATCCTAAGTTGGTCTTGGGACAGGGAAGGCCGACTCACCTCTGCGTATAAACCAATCCGTTGGAAAATTGAGTGGGAGGCATATTTAAGATTTACACAAGGAACTTAGAACCTGCTGAAATGGATTAAGAAAAACACAAGTGACATTTCATCCCATTTTCCTCTGTTAAATAATTCCAAGACATCGTATTTTTCATGGGAAGCTCTCAAAGAGGGCTTCCCCAGAAATGATGCCAGGCTTAGAATTAACCCTTTACCCAACGTAACCGTCAAAACCGGCCAGCGGTATTCACAAAAATCGCCAATTAATTTTCGTTCCAATGAGGGGTCATAACCTATGTTTTTGAGACAAAAAATGAAACAAATTAATTATTCAAAAAAATTTTTTGCAAGTGTCGTCTGTTTTTCATGTTAGGTAAAGGGTTAAATATAACTTATTTGAGTTTGAACTGTAGCTGGATGGTACGAACAATTACTAAAGTGCGTTGCAAATGTAAGACAAATGGCTGCTAAGGATAACTTCACACAAACACTACTTGGGCCAGAAAGGGATTTTCATTATCAGGGATCCCTCATTGAAACTGAACCGCCTAAATGAACATTTTTTATTGGTTTGCACTGTCACTGTCTTCCAAAATTTGAAACCATAATACTTTAAAATTTTACCTTTTTCATCAGTGTGGATTTATTTTCACATGTTTTCAACAAAGCATAATTATAAAATATAGCTTGCTCTGTTCTGTAGAAAACAACTGAAATATTATGAGGACAATATTTATTTTTCGGAAAAAGTGCATAAATATAACTGAACACAATTCTGTGGATGTTCATCATATTATTTATGAAATTAAATTATTTTGTCTTTCTGACTTTGCCTTGCCACAATTTATGAGAGAGTGCTTAAAAGAAATATGAACAAATTTCCCAGACCAAAAATAATTTACCACTCTACCAGTTAGCAAACAAAACAAAAATAAAAATAAAAGCCTCCCTCCTTCATCAGTTTGAAAAAATAATTGCCCGAGAACCAAATTTGGCGTTATGCGCGAATTTTACAGAATTTTCTCGAGGACGACTCTCGGGCTGACACGAATTGGAAACACACTCTACCCGAATTTAATGTCTCGCACTTCGCAGCATGTTTTTGGCATGCGCACTGATCTCCATACAACTGAATTAATGGAATGTTCTTTGGTCACTTACACAAAAAAGCCTCGTCGGCCGCCATCCTAGTGCAAAAAATGAACAATGCTCAACAGAAAAAAATTATCGAAAGCATTCAATTTTCCGACGCCTAGTAATCGGTGATCGGTTCTTAAAGAATATACTTTGATGTCTGTGGAAATGAATATGTTGATGATATGCACACTTTTTGCGGTTATACAGATTGAATATTTACAATATACCTGAGTTCATTTCGATAATAAACAAGTGTTGAGATCGGAAACTTGGCACTGTGTTGCGAGGTTTCGTTCCAGGCTTTCGTCTGATGCTTGCTGATCTGGAAGCTGTTACGCTGTTATTACATCAAACGCTATCGATAGGAGGAGTTAGTCGATTGATTGACCTGAAGTCTTCATCGGGGGGGGGGGGGGGGGGGGTGAGTTGCGGCGTTTTTTTCTGACGATCTCTCAACTCTTAACCCGCTGAGTATTTTCATATGTTTTATCAAATCTAGTCATGGCTTCTACTAAGCAGCCATGACTAGATTTGACAAAATAAAAACTAATCTAGTTTTAACTTTAGAAATCTTTGGTGAAAATATCCATTCAGTTTACAAGGGAAAAATCTGATTAAAAGTGAACAAATGATATTTATTTCAGTAACACGACAAATCCTGTCCTTGGCAGGTATAATTACCTGCAGCGTGGAAGGAGTTAATCCAGTTGTGTAGAGATAAGTAGGCATGTCAAGTTAGTATACTACTGCTGGAAAACGTATTTTCCCCTCACTCTCATGTCCTGCGTTCTAGCTTTGGCCCTAGTACAATTTGAATAATAAGAAAAACGGGTGATAAGGTTCACAGTAAAACATGGTTAAGTTCGCTATCTTGTTAGGTATCCTTTCGCAGACAAAATTGCACTTGCGAGTTTTTTTCATAGTGTATCTATTCCATGTGTATCGTTTTTCTTCTGAAAAAGAAGTCAACTTTATTACAGTATTGCTCTTGAGTCAAATAAAACGTCTGCGTAGTGATTTGTAATTGAATAAGCAACAATAGCCTGTGAGGCTGAGTAAAAGAATGAATGTGTCAATAAAACTGTAGCTGAACTTGACTGTGTGTAGTGTTTGAAGAAAAGGATAAGGTTCAATGTTTATGAAAGGATTATGAAATAGGACAAGAATTAAGAATAAGTTAAAAGTTTCTGTTTCCCACATGTCATGTTTTACATAAGAATACTTTTGAGGTGCAGACAGCACTAAACAATTGAGGCCCGGGTCGGTGTGACCCTCGTAGTTAAGGTATGTCAACCAAAGTTACCAAGTTACAGTAAAATCATTCTATAACGAGTTATCCTACCAAGTTATAATGAAATCCCTTCATAAATATGACTCGTTGATTTTGCTAAAGGAATCTATGTCACATTCCGGTTCGGCTGTCACGGTTGACCACTCATGACCAAATATCACACCGAGTTATCCTACCAAGTAACAACAAAATGCCTTCATAAAAACAACCTGTAATCGGGAATCAAAACCATAAACCAGGCGGGGGTAACGGCCGTGTGGCCGTGGCGGCTGACCGATCATGACCAAATTAGGGTGTTCTCACAGGGCTCGCCTTGAGTAAAATGGCCGGGGCCTAAAAAAAGTCCCCCACATATTGAGGTTGGGGCCTTTTCGGGGCTGATTTTCCATTTTGTCCATTATTGTTAGTGCTTTTTGTGGAAAATGTCGGGGCTTGAAAAAAAAGCCCTCAGCAAGTGCTCCTCGGGGCTGATCTCGGGGCCTGGGCTGATCAGCCCCGACTCAAGGCAAGCCCTGTTCTCATCCAGACGTTTTTATCGAGTCATCCTACCAATTTACAATGAAATCTCTTCATAAATGCAACCTGTAGACTGTGCTCTTTGAACCTGGGTAACCTGCCCCTGGGGCCGTCAAGGATGACTGAACCCAACCGAAATATGACGTTCTCATACAGACATTATACAGAGTCATCCGACAGAGTTACAATGAAAACCTTTCATAAATACGACCTGTAGACTGTGCTAAAGGTTTTCGGGTTTCGCCCCCCCCCCCCCTCCTTTCCCCGCAGCCGTCGCGGTTGACTGATCGCGAACAAAAGGAGATGTTCTCATCTGGATATGACCTCAAAACTGCATATGAAATTTCGTGATCATCGGACAAGAATTACTGGGAAAAGGTGAACAGACTAAAAGACTCACAGACTCCCCGACTTCCGCACGCATGGCAATAGCTTATCTTGACTTTGTCACGTCCAGCTAAAAATGAATGTTTGGTTGGCGTCTTTTTTAATTTGCCCACGTAAATTAACCCCACAAACAGGGTTTTTAGTATTTTTGACAAACATTTCCACGAAAATGAGTGTAATTATTATGACACACTATAAAAAATCATCAGTGAACAAAAACGCAAGTTTAACACCAGTCGCAAGAAAGGAACAAAAATAAAGCCGCATTACGTTGTTTTCTATTCTTTGCAACATGTTCAAGGATGAAGAGTTTGTTCACGTTTGACTGGAGGAAGATGCTGGACAGCCAGTTTCTTTATCTGTACAGACATAGGTTTTCTGGTCGAATGTCATTGTAGATGGACATTCGCGTCTGAATGCGCCAAGTCCAACGTCGGTTGGTTGTGTGCAGTCAAAATATCGCTTGCAGTGTTCGGGGTCTGGAAATACAGCCTTCAAGTTCTTTCCACAGAAAGTACTAACTCGATCTGAAATGTAATTTCGAACATATGCTACTTACTATAAAATTTACGTCTGTTGTTTCTGGACTTGAACACAAATTTGTTCTCCAAATGTAATCATGTAAAATATTTTACCAAACCTCTCTGTGTTTCCACATATGTTTTCCAGCCATAGGCCTATAGAACATAGGCACCCAAAAACGAAATAAGGGGACCGTTTTTTTTTCGTTCCCTTACATTACTGCACCATTGGCAAAAACAAGAAATTGCCCCCAAATTGCTCTTGGTATTCATTTGTTAGCTTTTCTGGAACCACGATTTACTTTGTTATGACATTTCCTGTCCCCTGCTACAAAATCAGTTTAAAAAGTTGTCTGAAAAAAGTAAGGTAACTGTTTTTTAGATTCTGTTGATCTGTCACAAAATTGCTATGATTTAAAGAGACAATAAGCCGCTAATTTGGAGAAACATCGACTCTCAGATACGCGAAGGAGCATGTAAAAACCACTGTATGCAAAGTGTAAGACATCAGAAGCAATGCAAAATTACTTAAATCTGTGTTGAAAAAAAATAACATTATGATAGGCGAATTGTCACATAAGATACAATATTGCGTCTGAACGGCGTTTCCCGAAAGCTGCTATTGCAATTTGTCTGCTCTGTAAATATCTGTAAGTGATCGGATAGCTAGATCGGAATCAAAGACCTCTGCATGCTGTTTTTGAAAAGTCTATAAATTCTCGTCTTCAAGTTATTCTATGTGATCGGAGAGAGCGTTTCGTGTAAATGATGTGAGACATAAGAGTATTTTTGCAGAATGAAAATTATGGTTTCGTCAATTGATCAACTTATTTTATTTTTCAAACTGGCGGCTTTTTGTCTGTGGAATATCTCATCGTAATATTTGAATCAGATAAAAAATCGCTATTGACAGATGGAACTTCGTATCTTATGGAAGCGTATTGCTATAACAGAAAGTGTTTCGTTTTAAATCGTCTGAACGCATTACTAAATCATTTTGAAAATTCGTCCAAACGATTTAATAAGTCGTTCAAACTATTCTTTAAAAAATACCTCTTGCAGCATGTCGCAGGAATAGGTCTCAATCGTAATTGATTGACGTTTTTCCAATGGTAATTTTCAATATGGAAACCCAAACGAGTTTTCTTAGTAGAGCTCGTCCATCTCAGTATTTAAAACAGAAGTGTAAAAAAAAAGATTATAATGATGAAAGTAATTTGGTAGAGAAAAATTTAATCCGTTCGAACGGCGTGGTTATATCTTTGACAAAAAATTGACAATCGATGATAAGTTGTCACATTTATAGAGGGCGGAAGCCGAATGAAAGAGTGTACATGAGGTTGGGGCATTGCTATCCAAGCCGTACCGGACCTATCACGGTTCGGTCTGGTGGGGAAAAATTTGGAAAATAGTTAGACTGAAATGTCACCTCCATGACTCGCAGGTATTGGCGAAAATAACATGACGCGTAGAAGGGGTGTGTGTGTGTGTGTGGGGGGGGGGGGGGGGGGGATTAAATATGCCATGGCTTTGATAGGGATGACTACCTCCTTTCGTGACATACCAGTTGGTGTTCAACCGATGTTCGGAAACGGCCACCTCAATCGGCCGATTGTGGGCAATCGGATGACAACGGCAACGGCTCCAGCAACTTCGGGTCAACCGATTGTTACCAAGCAGTTTGTGATGATTCATTAACCGCATTTTATTATCTTCTGCAGTTGTTCAGTTGTTAACGTAAAATGATGTCAATGATGCCATTCAATAAAGTTGAGAAACAACCACAATGTGTATTCTTATCTCTCCGGACGCCCCTTTACGGGTTATACAAGTTAAGCGACATGTAAAGCTTACCATTGAGCGCACTTGCGTCAACCGCCAATTCATACCGGCAAAGTGAAGGTTGCTCTCCAGTGACTCAGGTCGCAGTAAATTTGCCAGTCGCGCGCACTTGGGTGATACACGTGGCTCTGAGGGCCACTTTACCGCCCAAGTGTGCGCGACTGGTAATTTTTTTGCGACCTGAGTCAACAAAGTTTAACACTGTGAAAAACGTTCAGTTTAATGTCAGCTTTGACTTGTCTAGTAGTGCGCGGTATTACAATCGAAATCGGCATCGAAATCGGCCGATTGTGAGCTCAAATAACCGGTAATCGGTCAGCGGCCATTTGGGGTAATCGGTTGAACACGAAAACCAGTGACGCTAAACATAATAATCGCATTTTACCAAGTGCACAAATGCACACTAGTCTATCTGATTGGTGTGCATGCCATGGTCTGGTCTGATTATGTTTATTTCTGCCATTTCAACCATCATCGAACTCTTCACTTCGGGATGGAAGATGGTTGAATTGGAAGAAATAGGTGGAATCAGCTGACCGTGGAAATGCATTGCCCAATGCATTATACATTTCTTGAAATTTGCAGATAATGTATCACGATAATCCTGTACATTGAAACATTTGACGCAAAGTTTCAAACTCGTTGATTGTCTGATGATGCAGCAAAACTACAATTCGACCTGCATAATTGTGAAATCGCAAAGTGAATATCAAGAGGTTACTAAACGAAGCACTGCTAAGGCATAATTGCCCAACAACAAGAAGGATGTGACAGTCTACTTTTAACGTGCCAAGACGCTCGATGACGCCTCCGGTGCTTCCCCGGCGCTGTAAAAAATAGGCTAAATTTTAAAGTGACGTAGAAACATCGAAATGGCGTTAAATCGAAAAACCTTCAAAACAGCTATCAACAGCTATCTTCTAATTTTGTGAGCACGACAACAAACTAAAATTTTATGAAAGTTGCAGACATTTTAATTAATTTTGATATCGGCCCCTGTGACGTCACAAAAGGTTCAGCATTAAAAGTTGGAAATTTCCTGGGGTGGCAAAAAAATATTGTTTTTATGGGGAATATATTCGTAAAAGTTTGAACGGCTGAGACTCAAAAGGAGGCTGAAAACAAAAGATATAAGAAACCTAAAATTGGCATAGCTGGCATCGGCAGAATACATTTAACAATGAAAGCGTAGAGGTGCATAACTTAAAACGACCATAAATAGGCGTGTAACGTTTCATAACTGTACCTCGTATATGCACAGAACCACACGCAGATGTGAATGGGTTAATCGATATGACAGGAGTGCCAGCGCTGAAGAATAAAACGAAGACCACAGGCCTCGAGTTTTTTTCCTTCCTCGATAACACAAGTGCCATATCGATTAATTCACTCACACGCGTGTGTCGTTCTGTGTTTATAAGACGAATTCACGTCGAAAAAACAATTCATTTGCTAACACCATAAACAAAAATAACCACATTTTGTCGCTAACCAAATTTGCGAGGGGAACCCGTGATTAATATTTTTAGCTATTGCGCGCGATACAAATTGCAATTGCGGTGCATGATTTGTAGAGAACCAGTGTAATTTCGCTTCTATTTAAAAATAGTCTGTCACCGATTTCATTTTGGCACATATGTGAGGAACGGATTGTCATTTTCCTCGTGGTTTAATGTTGCTGTAGATGGGGATCTCATAGAATAGGCGTGTAATAAAAATAGGGCGCAAAGGGATCTTCAAAGGTATAGCTCTTAATGAATGTAACAAATAGGCTAAACTTCAAAGTGACACAAAAACGTAAAAATGGCGTTAGTTTGAAAAACGAAAGAAGACAGTTATCTCCTAATTTGCTTTAGCTCTGCACATACTACACTTTCATTAGCTGCACTTCAATTTTTTAATTTTTTACATTGCCCCCCCCCCCCCCCCCACCCCCAATCCACTCACCCTATAACATCACTTATGTTCGGCGTTAGTTTAAACAATATTTATTTCAAGAATATATAATAAAAATTGTTACATACATTGATGTGGATTCGGCAGAAAGCTAAAAGCTTATACCTGGCCGTTTCCACCCAAAACAAGATTACAAATAGTAACCAATGTCAATAGCAGGTGTGAGTGACTTTATTTCTTTAAGTGAAACAGTATTTGTATAAATTACACACGTGTCAGTAGTCGAGCTCACACATCGTCGCCCGGGGACACCCGCCCCGTACTCCAGATTAACTCCTTACCCAACACGGATAGAATACGACTGTTGCACAGAAGGCATCTTGAAACCACTCGACATTGTTTATCTTCTGTTTCAAAAATTCAGCTCATGATCCCCCACCGGAGCGGGCTCAACAAGCTCACTCCAGTGGAGGGCCACGAGCCATGTTTCCGAGTCCAGAATTGTTAAGGAAATAAAATTTGAATGGGAGTTTTTGTTAATAGGACCACCCAATCCTGGCCGTCACATCAGCCAGAGGCAGGGACCACCGGAAGTCGATGTGTAAAAATATTTAGACTACAGGTTAGATAATATGAGAACGATAATAAATAATAAGAAAAGAAACAAATCTGGACCAGCTGGAAGACATATTGCATTTACTACACTCGAGAATGATATAAATAATTTCATTCAAATCGTTAAGCAGAAGATTATGAATACAAACTATGAATACCGATCGGATAGCTCTGAGCTGCAATGAGAGTTGAATGGGGGGCTATATTTGTTCCATTGGGCTAGTTTGGCAACCACTCATAATAATATTAAATGATATTTAGACTGGTTTAATACTGTGATACACATTAATCATTGGAATCGCTTATTTAATAATATAAAATCATGTACCACCTCAAAAATAAGACGGTTGTCTTCATTGTTCAAGAGTTCCGAACCAAAAAGTAGTGTAGATACATCTTCTCCAAAAGGGAGCAGGTTAATTGTATAATTACGAACGTCTGTGAAAATAGGACAATGCAAGAGAAAGTGATCAGTAGTCTCTTGCTCGCCACACTGGCATATGGGGTTTGGTAATAAATGATTATCACATAGGTGTGAACTGAGGTTACTGCACCCCAGTCGTAGCCTACAATGATATATTTGGGCTGTGCGAGATTTCGCCTTACTATAGAACCTCGGAGGTCGTCGCTTACCATCGTTTAGGAAAGTTTTGAAATTAATCAATGACGAGTTCTCACGAACAGGCAGGGGCAGGTTATTCCGTTGATCGGTAACGCTGGAAATGAAGGAAGACTTGTACAGTTCGGTCCGACAGAAGGGAACACGGTGGTTTTGACTTGATCTGTGGCTGAGTGATGGATTGGTCAAATAGGCAAGTGGGGGACTTTGCTGGAGATATGTGGAGGAACCATGCGATGATACATCTTAAAGAACTGAATTTACTTGTGTTTGCGACGTCTTTCTTGTAATAAGTCCCATCGTGTTTCTAAATAAAGTGAGGACTTACTAGCACTAAGAGTTGCCCCCGTAATAACCCTTGCCGCTGCAATCTGTATTTTTTCCAGTTCCGCCACTTTGGTTACAGAACAGTTGTCCCAAACAGTATCCGCGTATTCAAGAAGAGGCCTAATGAAAGCAAAATATATTTTTTCTAAGACACTACGTTCTAAATTAAATTTGTGCCTCCTCAGTAAGTCTAAGCGAGACCAGGCTTTAGAGCAAATATGGTCGATATGATCGTTCCATGTGCAGTTGCTGTTCAGTATGACCCCCAAGTGTTTGTGGGTAGAGACTTCAGATACCTGGGTGCCGCCTAAGAATAAGGGTGGGTGGTAGATGGGTTGCTTTTACGCGATATTAGCATACTTTCAGTTTTGTTCGGATTGAACTCCACCAACCATGTATTAGCCCAATGTTCAATTGTGTCCAGATCATGATTGATTAAAGTCGAGGCTTGTTCAGGGTTCTCTATGATTAGATATAAGGAGGTGTCGTCTGCAAAGAGGCGAATACTTCTCAGTAGATTTCTGGTAATGTCATTAATGTATATAAGGAACAATAAAGGCCCGAGAATTGATCCTTGTGGGACACCGGCATTGATGGTTCTCCATACGGATGTCTCCGACAATATCACAACTCGCTGTAGCCTATTTGCAAGGTACGATTTTAGAAACAGCAGAAGTTCACCCAAAACGCCAATACTCTCTAGCTTGTAGATAAGCCCAGCATGCCATACTTTATCAAAGGCCTTACTAACATCACAGAAGACAACCCTGACTTCTTTACCTTCATCAAGGGCTCGACAGAATTCTTCATATATGGCAGTTAGTTAGAGGACAGTTGAATCACCGGGTGTAAAACCGGACTGAAATTGACTGAGAACGTTATTGTCAATTAGGAACTCGTTCGGCATTAAGGGTTAGAAATGTCCTAGGACAGCAAAACACTTTTAGATATGGTTTTGAGGAGATTATATCTCCATAATTTCGAATAGCTGAGATTTAAAATGAGGCTGAAAATAAAAGGTATAGAAAAGAATGAAAAATTAGCATCTCAGGCATAGGGTGCTGAAAAATCGAAATGGAAACGTAAAGGTGCTCAGCCTGAAAAGAGAGACGTCGCTCTGTGAGGTTTTATACCTGTATCTCCTATAAATAGGACTCAAACAGACCCACACTAGTAGGGGGTTTAATGAAAAGAGTAAAAAAATAGGTTAAACTTCAAAGTGACGTACCAACTTCAAAACTGCGTTAAATGGAAGAACAAAAACACCCAGCTATCTCCTATTTTTTTACCTCCACGGTATACTAAAATATCATAAGAAATCGGACATACTTTAATTTTTTATATCGACCCCCTCCACCCCCACCCCCACCCCTGCTATCTTGTTTTTGAGCTCTACAACATACTACAATTTCACGAGAATCAGGTAACGTTTAATTTTTTGTGCCGCTGACGTCAATAACGTTATCCTTTAATTCGACCCTAACCGTTGATAATTTCCCAGGTCGGTATATTTGCAATGTTTAAAAGATGGAGGCTGGATACAGAAATTGATATTAAATGATGAAAAAAAATAAATTGGACGCTGTCGGAAATCAAAAATCTAATTGCAGATTTATCGATTCTGGGCGATTGCTAACAGTTCTGACAAACATGGTGAGTGTTGCTTTAGACATGTGGCCGCAGTAAGGTAAAGGGACAAAAATAATAAATTTTATCTTACAACAAGAACGTGTTTCCCCCATTACAACTAAAAACGTCTGGTCAAAATACAAATCTGTATTGGGGGTGGTAACTGCACGTGTAGTCATTCGATTCAGCTTTTTACCTGCATTCAGTTGGAATCTAGTTATTACACAATCCTGTCAAGATAACAATAATTATATGATAAATAAATCTCCAACTCAACAAATGTATTAGACTAGATAATTTTTGTCGCGATGATATTTTATATAGGTCTACCAACCATTAAGTTAGAAAGATAAAACAAAACCAGAAAATAAAAGGAAGAAATACACACCTGAAACCCTACTGTGAACTGGAACGATTGGGGTACATGTAGGGCAATGAATGGGGATTACTCAAGAACACAATAGCATGATGTCATGATCTTCATTCATGATCACACACGCTGAATGATTGTCAAAATATGCGCAAACAAGTCAAGAAATGGATGAATATTGTAAGATAAATTGGTTATTACCAACAATTGGGGTTCCGATATGGAGAACTGAAGTTAGCCCTCGCCTCTGGGTCATATATCGACTCGTCCTAACGGACTCATCGATACATACCCGGAGACGAGGTCTCGACTTCGATACACTATTATGAAAACACACATGGTGATAAGAACCTATATTAAAGTGCTTACCTGCTAAAGAAGGACAAGCCTGACGGGTAGACGATGGCCAGTTGCATGTCTGTAGATCTGTCATGAAAAATAGGCCCGGTGGGCATGTTCTCCAGAACGCAAATTGTCCACTGCATTGGAGATATCCATCGCAATCCCAGGGCACGGTGTGGAGCCTTGTATAATCTGAACAGATTCGTATTAATGTTGGGTTATTTGGTAGGTAGTAGACAGGTTTCATTGCACGGCAGGAAACAACAATTATGGCATAGGAAACTAACCTCAATAACCTGAAAAATATAATAATATTGCTTTAGTATGTCATCCATCAAAACACTTTGCACTGAAAACACCAATATTGACACTTGCATTTCTTGATTAAAAAAGCAGTTGTTTTACGCCGACCCCTAATTTCTCCTCTAAGGCTGTCCAGAAACAAGGACAGAGAAACTTCTGTGTCTTTACCCTAATTCACTAAATGAAAGTTGCTTTTAAAGACGTCTACTTACTCATGAAGAGTTTATTGAAATGACTTTTTTAGTACTGTGGTAAGGTAGAAAGGGTATAGCGTTTCGAAAGAAAGATGTGCGGATCAGTTTTCTTGATTGCCAATGCCGATCACTGTGTGTTTTGAATTTCGTTTTATTTTGAGAATAACATCATTTATCATCACACAAAACAAATGATGTTGAGAATCGGCAAGACAGCGAGATTACTGAGAATACAATGGTATTATACGTTACTAAAATGTACCCAGCATATACCCCAAGTCTCAGGCCACCAGTGGAATTCTTTGAGGAATTCGATGTTGTTGTGGGCTGTTTATCTACCCAATTTTCAGTGGAATTTACGCGCAGACAACATTATACCGTTGCTCTCAAATAATTTCCTTTTACTCACAAGAAGTATTCGGATGTTCTTTTGTGCATTTTATAAGACTACCTATGCGGTTTCTGCGAGAAAAGCGATGGGACAAAATGGAATCGAGCAGTTATTGATGTAAAAAATTATAAGTTACAGAACAAGAAAGATTGTCGAGTATGTATTCGCTAACTCTTTCGTGTTGTCATTTGTCAACAGATTTGTTAAAACAGAACACTCTTGCATTAGTCATTTATTCGACCCGTCTTCGTTTTTAAGTAATTTTTCGATTGCAAATGGTAAAATCAAACCAAAGACATTCCACCCGAAGCTATGCACCTATATTTTACGTCCATTACCTGGTAGTGTTCTATAAGCGGATCTCCTGAGTGACCATATATCAACGGTGATCTCACCCCGACTATTATCGTCATTTAAATTGACAACCCGTAAAAGTTATCGCTCCTTTGATTATAAAGTTAGCTTTGCAAGATAATGAAATACGTCGATTTAATTATGTTTGTACCATTGATAAATCTAAATATCATCCAGCATGTGCCGACGTGCCACCTGTAATATCTAAAATATCCTCGAAAGTTATCCTCAACTAATTCAGTACCATGTCATAGGTATCCTTAAATACCCGTATGTGCCTATGTGCCTATGTGCGAGTGCACAATGTGTCACATTGTGCATTTTCGCATAAGCACATATTGGCACACCCTGCATGTGTCTATGTGCGACCTGTAATGTAATACATTACAAATATCCCATAAAGGTATCATCGAAAGGTATCCTCAACTAATACAATACCAGGTCATAGGTATCCTCAAATACCGGTATGTGCCTTTGTGCTAGTGCACAATGTGTCACATTGTGCATTTTCACATAAGCACATATCGGCACATCCAGCATGTGCCTATGTGCTAGTGCACAATGTGTCACATTGTGCATTTTCACATAAGAACTTTTCGGCACATCCAGCTTGTGCCTATGTGCTACATGTAATGTGTACAATAGAACATAAACATGTTTAGGGAAGTGGGAACAAACAGAACAAAGAAGTCAAGGAGTCAATTAAACAATTATGGAGTAGTTTGTGGTAATTCTACGAAGTAAATATGGATTCTGGGAGAATCCGAACAAGAAAAATTACTCTAGTTCAGTCGAACTTACCCGCGGGGGGGGGGGGGGGGGGGGGGCGTCGGTACCGGGGGCTGGGGTTCTCGGTACCACGTCCCTGAAAAGGATTTTGGATTAAGTCCGTAGTATTGGGTGAATTTCGTGTAATTTGGAGCGATTATCGGATCTATTTGGGTAATTCTTCGAAACTGGAAATTACTCCTACTAAATCGATCATACCCTCCGAACATACCCCGTCTTGTTGTGGATTTTTCAGTAACATAGCAACCACGTGCTACCATAGAAACCAAGATGGCGGCCACCAGTATACAAAATGGACGACGGAAACACGTATCACCCTAACAACACGCGCTGCGCATGCGCACTAACACCATGTATCACTATGGTACTGACGTTACAAGATGGCTGCTCACGCGGGTTATTATGACAACACATGGCGCCACTGGGTCACGTGACATTACGTCACTACCGGGGTAATCTATCCGGCAAATATGGCCTGAAAACCGCATCACATGCTACTGATATTGCTGCGAGATGGATATTTCTCATTTAAAGGGTTATTATGTGTTGTTAATATAATTTCTTTCAGTTGATATTTAAAGGGTCGTGTTTAATTTGAAATACCCACCGACATATAATAAACAATTTATTACACATCCATCTTAAATTAAGGTTTGTTCACAACTTTCTAGAATTTATTTATTTATTTATTGATGTTTAAGGTCACATATTTATGCACAATGGCTAATCATGACCGTGACAGTTTTACGGGTGGAGGAAGCCGGAGTACCCGGAGAGAACCACCGAGTAACGACGAGCAGCTGCCAGCTCCCCAACATCGTAACTCGCGTTAGATTGGTTGGAGACATGCGCACCATCGACGTGCAGTACGCCATAGTACACGGCGTCATCGTGCCCCCACGCGGGCAATGGAGATGAAGTGTCTTGCCCAAGGACACAACGCGGTTGCCGCAGGTGGGATTCGAACCGAGGACCTCTCGGCTTGCAGCCTGCACCTCTACCAACTGAGCCACCGCGCTCCCAACTTTCTAGAATGTGTGATAAAAATTATGTTGTAACGCATACTGGTGTGGTACAGGTTTTTGCGCTTTTCAGTACAAGTATGGAACCAGTCATATTTCTGAGGATACATGGACCCATTCCTATACAATGGACCATTTATTTTGACGCTGTAACGTGGATATTAGCTATTGGCGGTCTACAGTATCTGAGTGTCTATTATATCCATAGAAACCCAGCTACTTTCCACTGACCGATCATCAGAAGAAACTTTCTAATTTTATTTTATTAACGTGAACAATACTGAATATTACTTGAACGATCGCAGGGGTTAAAATATGACATGGCAATGACAGACGCGCCGTTCAAACTAAGAACACTTTGGACAGAATATGAAAGCGTCGTCCTTGAGTGACGTCACTTCCGAGATTCTAGATCACCAAAATCGAAATATGAAATATGTCGAACGACTGCATGTTGATATTCATTGGAATTCGTATGGATTCTGTACCTCGGTTAAACTCAATAACACCGGCTTTAATAAATTATGAGGGTGGGGAGGGGGAGTGGGGGGGGGGGGTCATTGTAAACTATACAATTTTTTTCTTGGACAATAAGAATATTAATTTAATTTACCTGGAATGAATCGACAATGCCAACCGTAATTTTAATAAAAATCTTAACCTGTCAACCAGGTAAATAACAACAGCCTCATGGAAGTCAGATAAACATGTGAGTTTTTCTTTCATTGGAGTATTTTTCCGAATTTAGGCCTATTGTTTGGTGTGAAAGTATGGTAACATTTTGGTGGGGATCACATTGAACCACTCACAATTCATGCCATGGAACTGAGGCATAAAAAGACGCTGAACTGTACTTCAGTTGAAAAATGTTTCAACTTTCATCGATCGAAGTGGTGACGCATTGTAGCTTGCAAGTTGAAACTATGAATGAAAGTTCAAACAGCGAGTACGAAAATTAAAAACAATAAGACTGGTTTCCTACTTGTGGAGATTAATTTGGATTTTTTTCTTATTTTATTTTCTTAACGTCTGTGGAGGATTGGTTAATTCTTACTTTGTATTACAGTAAGCGGTCTGCTTAAGAGAGAGTATTCTTGCGCCCAACCAAACTCGTGCGACTTCGCTTCTCGTGGTATTCTTGCGCCCAACCAAACTCGTGTGACTACGCCTCTCTTTGTATTCTTGCTCCCAACCAAACCCGTGCGACTTCGCCTCTCGTTTTATTGTTGCGCCCAACCAAACTTCTGGGATAAACATTAACCCATTTAACTGAACTCTTGCGCGGTTCTTTCTATTGACTACTACCCTTTTGTCAATCAATCTGGGTTGTTATATTCTGTCTCGTTTGCACTACCAGATCGGCCAGACCAAACACGACGCATACGGCCTGAGGCGTCCAGTTTGATCTAGTCGATCTGTTCCCCTCCACTGGACGGACCATGACCACTCAGATCAATTGACTTGTAAAAATCGGATCTTCCTATATACTAAATCGTGCTATTCTTCAACAACAAGTACCTTTACTTGCAACTATACTATTCAAAGTTTGCTAAGCACCAACTATTTGACACATCATTGTGAAATTTGCTTGTGACATATTTGCGATATTTTTGTTTGAGAAATGTATTGGGATGGTTCCCAGTGTTTACATTAGCTCTCTTGACGGGCAGACTTTTTGTGACAATCATGGAAAGCAAGTACCCCTTGATTTTCATGATGTTTTCGTGTACTGTCTACATGTATATGACATGTTTAGGGTATTCAATCTTCATTTCGACACAAACCCTTGTGGTTTAACGATTGAATATGGCAAGTGCAAATGTAAGAAGACATTTGTCTGAAGCAGAAATGTGGGGGGGGGGGGGGGGGGCTGTAAGGATTGGTGGAACAAGGTGATACCCATCGTCAGGTTGTGAAGCCATTGGTGTGCACCATAGCCTGGGCAAGATTTCAGCAGTATGGCACACCAGTAAGACGGCATGGTGGTGGCAGAGATGGGGCAACATTTGCAGCTGAAGACCGGTTTTTGACCATTCAGGCCCGTAGGAACCGCTTTGACACAGCAAACCAGCTTCGCAGTGACCTTCAGAATGCATCTGGGGAAAAATGTTTCGACGCAGACTGTCCGGGCAAGGTTGCACGAAGGTGGTCTCCGATCGAGAAGAGTATGTATTCGCATTCCGCTGTCCCAGAACCACCGCCATGCACGATATGAATGGGCCATGGACCATGTTGGATGGACCAGAGAAGATTGGCGACCTGTCCTTTTTACAGATGAGTCAAGGTACTGCCTAGACCACACAGATAGGCGTTCTAGGGTATGGAGAAGACCGGGAGAGCGATTCCATGTAGCCAACATTGCTGAGCATGACCACTATGGTGGAGGGTCAATCATGGTCCGGAGCGGCATCAGCTGGGATTGGCGTACAGAGCTATATGTCCTTGAACATGGTACATTGACTGCAGAACGGTATATTGGTGGGATCCTGGATGTCCACGTCAGATTGTATGCAGGTGCAGTGGGTGATGGATTCATTTGGATGGACGATAATGCCCGTTCTCATGTTGCCCATGCTGTCGGGGAGTACCGACAGAGGGGGGGGGGGGGGGGGTGATTGAGCGTATGGACTGGCCAACAAGATCCCCTGACCTCATTCCAATCGAAAATGTCTGGAATGAGTTGCAGCTTGCAATTTCAGCCCGTCCATTCCAGCCAAGAAGTGTTCAGGAGCTTGGCGCCATGCTGGTCCAAGAATGGAACAACATTCCACAAAAGACTACCGGAAACCTGTTTGGGAGCATGAGAAGGCGTTGTCAAGCTTTAATTAACAGTAATGGGTCTCATACTCGATACTGAAGCCATACCAGTTCGCTCTGTCAACGTTTTGGCATATTGAAAAATTTCCTCTTTTACCAATAATATCCATTTTCCATCGTTATCGTATTCAAAAGCTAAAAAATAATGTCAAACATAAATAAAATCTTAATTTCTGTATTTAAATCATTAAAGATATAATTAAATAAAAATATATACACTTTTCATTACAATATTTTAACTAAAGCGTAAAACAGGTAGTTGGATGTTCATGGTGCTCAGCAAACTTTGAGTAGTATATATAATTTTTCTAGCTGACTGTATCCCTTAATTACAGATTCGAAAAAATTATTGGATCGGATATTAATTACAGAGTCCTCTAGTTCTATGTCAAAATATATACCTGAATTTTCCGAAAGAAAGCATCATCAGTTCTTTTACTGTTCTGTACCCTCTAGTTGATTGCTTGAGATGAGGTTCTTCTGTGAGAATATCATATTAAATAATTTTGTTTAAACGTCTACTCATTCTCAGCCAAGGATAATTAATTTTCAACACGCTCCCTGTTTTCTCAAGCAATATGAAGGTGACAGACGGATATTTATCTAATCTGTCATGTGTAACATGTAATATCCAGGTTGTGACACAGACATTTTAGTACCAGTTTCAGAAAACAAAACAGTTATTTTTTTGTAAATGGAAAACAACTGTTCTTACTAGACATCTGCACAGATAACTGCAAGAGAAAAAAAAACTTCCATGAAAACATTTTACTCCTGTTCATGGGTAGCACCAGGATTTCCCTTAGCTCCCCAACAGGAAGGGCTAGGGTATTTACCGACAATCCTGCAATACATAGGTAGTCCCTGGTAGGCCCTAACCTCCCCGACGAGGGGGGGGAGGAGTGCTGTAGCTCTTGCCCCCCCCCAACATCACCCACCGTCCCTTCTGTGCCACCATTGATCCTAGCTATGGTTGTAAAATCTTTACATTTTTCATTCAATGAAAGTACTTCATGGCTACATTTAAGTTAGGGAGTCGGATTATTTAGTGTGGAAATTTGCGTAACGCTGCAGTCGGATACTTGCGACCGATTTAGTAAAGATGTCATGTGCCGTAACCAAAGCAAAGAATCGACGTGAAACACACTGTTCTAGTTGTCTCCGGTTTCAACAAAGGATATTACAAACAAAGTTGTTCTTCTATTTTCCAAAATAATGTTAAATCTCTGATACTTTTTCGCATAATTGGAATCTCGTGTGCAATTTTATCGCCCATTTCCAAATACATTTTATCTGACACAGAAAACCTCTCGGGTGATGACATGACGGTACTGCGTGTTAATGACGAATTGTATTTTATACCATGTTCACCTATGTTATTACCTCGGTACCCGGAAAGTGGGTTTTTGCAACATCCAGGGTCTCCACCGGAAAGTAAGTGAAATTGCTACATTGATCGAGGCAGAGGAGTTTGATGTCATGGGCTTAAGCGAGACGTGGGTAAGACACGAGGAACGGGTAGACCAAGTAAGCGGGTGTGTGTGGATAGGTGTAGGGCGAACGGAAGGCCAAAAAAAGGGGGGGGGGGGAGGGGTAGGCATGTGCATTAAAGATGATTTAAAACCGTCGCTGATCACAGATCTGGAAGATATCATCACCTCGGCTGAGGTGTCAAAAGAAATTGGATGGGTAAAGATCAGTCTGAGAAACAAAAGTATTGCCTTTAGGATTGTGTACTGTGCGGTGGAGGGAAGTAAACCCGAGTGGAATGACTCGATATACTCAACACTAAGGTCCAATATCACCGAACTAGAAAATAGGGGGCTCGATATAATTCTGATGGACGACTTTAATGGACACATAGGTGATAAGGAAGAAGGCATAGAGGGTGGGGACAAGAAAGTCAACAGGAATGGAAGGAAGCTGTTGATCTTCACAAATGAGCTCGGTCTGAAGATTCTGAACAGGGACGCTAGATGTAACGGGAAATGGACCTGGGAGAGAAACGACAGAAAATCAATAATTGACTACATTCTCACAGATATGAATTTATGGAGGGAGGTGATAGGGGTAGAAGTGGATGATGAGGGCAAAAAGGAGTTGGATAGTGATCACAACTTCATTACAGTGACGATGAGGGCCAAAAACCTAGAGAAAAGCAAAGGAAGCTTCAAGGAGGTTTGGGAACTCAAAAAGGATGCCAACTGGTCGAAGTTCGAAGAAAAACTGAAACCAAAGCTTGCAGCCGTATACAAGGGGGCAGTGTCCAGAAGATGGCCGACGCCATATTTGCGAGCCTGGTGGAGGCAGGGAAGGAAAGTGTAGGAAAGATTAGGGTGCCAACACGGGAACTTGGGTACAGAGTGAACGAAGAACTGAAAAGGGCCATAAAGGTTAGAAAAGCTAAATGTGCTGCATACAGGAGAAGTAGAAAACTTAAGGGGGTGGAAAGCAATGAGGCCATGGTAGCAAAGGAAGAATACCAACAGGCACGAAATAAAGTAAACAAGATTAAAGCCGACAACCGGAGAGTGCGAAATAGCAGTCTTATTAGGACGATAAGAACGACAGGGGGGTCGAGTTCGAGCGTATTTTGGAAATGGGTGAACAAACGTAACAAAGGGAATAACCCACAGAGAATTAAAGTAGATGGCAGAGTTACAGAAGAGCGAGATCAAATCGCATTAGAACTAGTCAAGCACTGGGAAAAGGTAAACGATAAGCGATGGAGCATAGCCCCCCCCCCCCCCCCCCCCCCCCCCCGAGTGTCCGAATCAGGTCGAGGAAAATCTATCGAACTTTTTGTGCAGCGAAATCAAAACTGAGGAGGTGCGAAGGGTGATCTCAAAATTAAGGAATGGAAAAGCGGGAGGGGTGGACGAAATTCCTAAAGAGTTTATCAAAAAGGGGCAGAGGAACTCTTGGAAAGCCTAACTGCCCTATTCAATTTAGCCATAGAAAAACAAGAGGTCCCAAAGAAGTGGAGGGAAAGTAAAGTGACATTTATTCACAAAAAGGGGGAAAAAGTCGTCTTGGATAACTATCGAGGGATCTCTGTCAGCAGCAACATTGGAAAAGTCTTTTGTAAAGTCCGGTATGGGAGATTAGAGGAGGTGATCGAAGAGAAGGGTTTTTGGGAGAAATCCAGAATGGCTTCAGGAAGGGAAGGAGAGTCACTGACCATCTTTTCACGCTATCCCAAATGACAGAATCCGCGAAAGCAAAAAAGAAAAAGATGTTCATGGCCTTTTTGGATGTTAAAAAGGCATATGATAGAGTATGGAGGGAGGGTATGTGGCGCAAGCTGGAGGCTCTGGGCTTGGGGCGAGTTTGTTGGGATTATGAAAGCATTATATAAAGATGTACAGAGTGAACTTAGCCTGGGAAACGTTACAACAAAACGTGTGCCTACGGAGATAGGCCTAAAACAGGGGTGTATCCTTTCGCCAATTCTTTTGGCATTGTACATCAAAGGTTTAGGAGATGAACTCCTGCATAGCGACGAGGGGGTTGCAGTTGGTGACTTGAAGATCCCAGAGCTATTTTTTGCAGACGATATGGTGCTAGTGTCAGAAAGCGAAGATGGGCTAGCGAAGATGCTGGGAATTGTTGGGAAATATGGGAGCAAATGGAGACTCGAACTTAATGAAAGCAAGAGCAAAGTTATACCCGTGGGCCGCAAAGTGGACCCCACTCGAAGGTGGAGAGTGGGGGAGTTCTGCATTACGGAAGGTAGCAGTAGACTTCTTGGTGTAGGAGAGACTAGTGACTATGAGTACCCGGGGGTACATCACAGGAAGAGGCATCTACCAAACCACACAAATAAATTGATTCTGAAGGGGAAGCGAATCCTTAACCAAATGAAACTTATAGGGAGGAACAGTTTCAATAAGGTTTTCGTGAGGAAAACTATTTGGGAAATGGTGGGTCTGCCAAGTATAACATACGGTACGGAAGTTGTACCCCTAAACCACACTTCTGTTAAGAGCTTGGAAATCCTGCAGAACGAGTAGGCTCGCGTAATGCCGCAGCGCTAGAAGAGATCAGGGGTGAGCTTGGGTGGATGAGGATCAAGGACAGGATAGACCTATTGAAACTCGGTTATCTTAATTATTTGGTAAATCTCCCCGATAGCCGATGGTGTAAAGTAATGTTCCTGAGAACTTTCAACTCAAATATCAAGACGGGGTGGATGGTCCAAGTGAGGGAGCTAGTAGAAAACTACTCATTGGAGATCTCGGACCTTGACGTTGGGGCAAACCAGGGCAAAAAGATCGTCAGAGAAAGGGTCATGGAGGATTGTAACCGTAACTGGCGAGAGGGGGTCAAATCAAAGAGATCTTTGGGTGGCCTGCGTGATAAAGAGAAGCCTGGTTTTGAAGAGTACCTTGATGGCACCTTTGGGGGGGGGGGGGGTCACTGTTGTTCAAGCTGAGGTCGCGGTCCCTGGAGCTGAGGGGAAAAATTGGGAAAAACAGTGAAAAGGAGTGCCAGATGTGTAACTTGGGCGTGGTGGAGACCCTGGAACACTTTCTTATAAAATGCCCAAAATCCAGTCTAAAAGAACAAGATTCACGGGGAGTATAATGGGGAAGTGGGATGGAAGAATGAAGGACATGTGGTTTGGGGGGGGGACTCAAAGGAGTGGGTTAATCTACTAATCGAAGAGATGAGGAAGAATGGGGCAAGGGATGTCATCAAGCAGTTCGTCTCCGAGTGTTGGGAGGAGAGAAGAAGCGCGGGAATAGGGAGGCAGTTGTAGAACATGGTAACCAAGACCTTCTCATACGAGAACCGCGACAAATCAGCGGCCGACCGAAGTGTCATTATTATTATTATTACCTGTGAAAAGCCCATATGTTCTAAAATATTTTATCTTTTAACCCATCTAACGGTGCAAAGCTTCTACTGCAGTTAAAACGTTTTCATTGGGAATTTCATTACAAATATTTACACCTGCAGTAGGAATTACATCCAACTTGACCTTTGACATGACCCAATTTGCCTTCTTCAATACATTCATACTTCGCGATGTTTCATTCAAACATACGACGTTTTGCGGTTCTATCTACTGCGTGCAATGACTTATTAAACTTAAAATACCTACTATTAAATATTTAAAATAAAATTTAAGAATAGTAAATAATGATTTGACTGAAAAAGCAAGGTGAAATCAATCAACTTTGATGATGTGTCTAACTGTTAATTTTGATCAAACAAAAATAGTAAACAGTCAATGTCCACGACCAAACGTTAAAAAAAAACTAATGGAGGCAAAATTTGACACCAAAAACAAATACGAAGTAAAAAAATGTAACAGACCTAACTGCGACCTGTGTGACAGCATCGTTGAAGGAGATTCCTACACTTTCAAAACGACAAATTTCAAACTCAACCACACGTCATACAATGTTTCAGATGCAGAGAAGATGATATATGATGAATCTACACAAAACTCATATAACTCACGCCGAACAAGTACCGTTTTATGTTTCTGGACATTTAAAATCGTGTGGCCACTCACAACTCCGCTTCTTTCCATTTTCCAAAATGCCGGGTCCCGAAAGCACGCTACAAATATTGAATATAGAAAGCTACTTCATAGAAACATTTGTCCCCAAACTCAACTACACGAAATAGTTTTCTTATCGAATACTGACTTGTATTGTGGCATAGCAGGGTTAAGTACCCCGGAAAAATGATCGTCTAGTGGATTTGGGTTCGGACTACAATCATGGCAAGTGGCCACAGGACAATTTAAGTGTTAGGAGGCAACCAGTTTCTGTAGAGTCTGCAACAATTCTTGATACTGCAGCCGCAGCGAAAGGGTGAATTCAAAACACATAAAAGTTACTTACAGTTTTCTACGTTTATTCGCTAAACCCTAAATAAAGTTCCTACAAATTAAACTTGTACAGAAATATTCTCTCTCTCTCTGGTAAATTTCTAAAATATATCAGATACGAAATGAGACTAAGTCGAAATTATCGCATCGCTCTCATCGCGTCCTGTGTCTGGAACTGTTGTCTGGTCTGGCAGCGTTCGGCGGCGTCCTTCCACGAGAATAGGAGAGTGACTTCTTGTACGACGGAAGACCAAAGAGAGAAGCGAAATCTCGGGTGATTCCGTTGGTTTAAATACGGTTTGATTCGTGCTTACTCGGGCAGATCTTGTTTCAATTGACGTCATAAAACACCACAGAACACCACTTATACCACAAGATGGCGGAGAGGTATTTCTTAACTCCCTACCGCCATTCTGGGATAGTAGGGCATCCTGTGGGTATCCTATGCTAAGAGTATGCGTTCTCGCATTTAAAAGGACATTGGCATTTAGTAGGTGTACAATTTCAAAACCATTCAAAACCGACAGTGCCACCTAGCGAACGTACAAGATTGCACAATTCTCAGAGCTGAAAGTGATACTGGGTGTGTTGAGGTTAGGTCGGGTCAGTATACAATGCTAAAATCTGTCAAAAGCATTCTGATGGGGTTATTATAGGTTAGGCTTTTACTAGCTAATATGCCAGTCATAATTGCAAATTCTGTCGGAAACACCTTAGTAAGGTTACTTTAGGTCAGACTATTGTCTAATTTCCTGTCTCGTGCTCCACTTATAGTAAGTGTGCAGAGTACTTTTTTAGGTCAGTTGCACTGATGTTATGCAATGCAAATATACTAGGAATATGCATAAAATTACATAACTTGTGCTTGAAAACAGCATTTACTTATTAAAGTTTATACAACAGAGAATTATTACCAAGTAGGACTTGGCCACTCTGATTAACACATTAACACTTCGGGAACCAAGACTCTCGAGTGCAATCATATGACTCCGACGCGCCCCACAGAGGTTAACCCGACGCGCTCCGTGGAGGGCATTTCGTTACAATCCTCCCAACCAAGACGCGAGGTCCAGTAAACTTTTATCAGAGCTCGAGTCTGGATCAGATGAATTCCAGAATTTTCAACAGTGACCAGGATCACTGGCTGACCTGATCCATGGAATCAGGATGACCAATCACATGCAGTGACCAGGATGCTATCAGCATCACGGTCAACACTGTGACGGGAATCCATGACCAGGATCAGACACTACCGGTTTTAGGGATAAGAAATGCACTACAGGGATTATTTATTAAGGACTAACAATATCGGAACGCCTCCAGACAACAGGAATCACCTTTTTCTCCTAAGGTATTACATTCTCAATTCCTTAAGCAATTCTAAATAACAATAAACTCTACCTGATTCTGTTAGTGGGGAAAAACTGATAATTAAAGGCCGTAAAATCGAAGCTATGCTTCTTCAAAGGGGTTCCCCATAGGAGGTCAAAACGACACAGAGGACAACTTTGTTTTTGCTGCATCCAAGTTAACCCACAGTAGAGATGTACTATCTGAGTACATTGAGGACAACGATATGCTTCACGGGGCCCAACAATGTCCACCAAGCATATCGCACATTGTCTCCCATCTCCATCAACTAAATTTTGTCTGGCTTGAAAGATTCTAAGGCTTGCATACAATTCAAGCGAGGATTGCAAGACTTGATGATTGTGTTGCGCATTTTCCCATTCATAGGTATGTTCCACCTGCACATGATGGAACGTTTCACCAATGATCATTCGATATTCGCGAGGTAAATCAGGTACGGAGATTTGACTATATTCACTAGGGCGAAATGGACGGACCGGAGTTGATGTGATGAATGTATCGATCCCATTCTCCGATTCATAAGGAATTCGTTGATCATAATAAGTTCCGTCCCACCGTGGGTCATTCCAATAACGAATAACACTTATACGGCTTGATCGTGCTGCCTCCCGAGGGGTTGCTAATCGAGCCTCATGTTCGATTACCACTATGTGAGGCATCACCAGTTCGCGTCCTACTTCCGTTGTATGGAGACAATACCAGTACAAAACTTGAGTTTGAATTAATTCTAAGTGACCGGTGACTTCGTTTAACTGGACCACATCCCACACACGGATTTTACGCTGAAAAGCGGAAGCTCCGTTGTGAAAGATCATAGGTACAGGAATACGAAATCTCTGTGTCCAGTACTCTAGTTGCTCCGGAAGAAAATCTTCTGAAGTTGGGTTAACTGTTCGGTATGCAAATGCAGTGGCCATTTTTCAAGGATTGAATATTACTTGTAAACTAACTAAAACTTTTTTTTCTTAACTATAAAAACTGAAAATTGACTACAAACAATTAGATATCAAGTGCAATAAAACAAAAGAACTGTGATTGACTATACTCAATAAAATAACAAAAACTATTTTACACTATGCTACAGCTGTGCCGTATGAACAATTCTACTTTCCCCGTTAAAGGTTCTTCGTTAGTTTTTAATCTGTTGTCGATAGTGACGAGTCTAGGAGTCACGTCTAGAATGTCACTATGTAATTTTGATTGAAATAACTTTTTCGTTTACTGTACTTGGATTACTTTTGTTGTTTGCGCAATAAGAAAATTATACAAGGACGTCCAAAGATGACAACAGTGCCCGACGGCGCGCAGCTGTAGAGGTCGCCTTTTCAACTTCTGTCATTAAAAACTCAAAACTCATGTGGGTTCATTTCAGCTGGTACTGGAAACTTCGGCTCGTTACCAATTCCCCACCTCATGGGTGCACGGCAGTGCGGGCAAGAAGCTTGCTCAGGAGCACCTGCTTTTGATCTGGCCCATGCAATACCACAAGAGTAGTGGATTTGCTGTTTACATTGGCCACATTCAAATAAATCCCTCCAAGTTTTCGAAATTTCTGTTAAGCGAATACAGCAAGGGTCTCCAAGACCCTTATAATGAGTCTGTACCTCCAACGTCTCATTATATTTGATAATTTGGTTGCGTAAACTAAAGCGTTGTAATCATCTTCCTTCGTGTCGGATTAAAGCTTCATGAAGGAGCCGATACTGTTTTTGTTGTTTCTCCAATTCATAAGTTTTCTGTACATTACCAGGAGGAAAGAATCGTGCAGGATGCATTTGGTGCTGATAAAATCCAAATGAATCATCAGTATCTTCACTAGCGGGATATGTGCTACCAGGGAAGATCTCATGACTCCTGAATGGTCGGACCAAGCCAGGATCGACTATTAGGTCCAGTTCAGCATCCAATTTATTTTGTCGATGGTCATAATAACGGCCATTCCAACAGGGGTCATTGATATAATGAATGACCTCATCAGGACCGGGACCAGTGACCTCATGGGGTTGAACTTCTACTGGGAACTCCGGTAAGTTCAGAAGATGGGGAAATATTACTTTTCTTTCCTCAGCATGTCGTGTACGCTGCCCATATGAACACAGAAATTGAGACCCCACTAATTACACTACGAGGTGGGGTCTCAAAACCCCACCACGTGACTTCAATTTGTCTATAATTAACTTGTGTTTTTTGCAAGTGCGGTAATCAGGTTTATTCTTCCACCAAAAATAATTTCAGTTCATTGTTGTTTAGTGATTGTTAGGTATTGCACTTAAATATAAATGGAATACCTATGCTCCATATGTGTTTTTTGATAATAAAAAGCATTAATATGGCAGAAAAACGATCAAAATATGGAGTTTTATCGTGTTTTTAATCTCGCATGGATATGTATATGTCAAACTGAGTGATGGGATGTTCGGCTGACGTCGGTTTATCTTTTGATCTCTCAGACACTGACTCTTAATTAGATCAAATTTTTTCACAGTCAGTGAAAAATTACTTTTTACTTTTACTTGAAATATGAAAAAGATAGTTCAATATTTGAAACAGTTATTAAAAGCTATTGCGATTCCGAATGTTGTTCATCAAAATCGATTCAGAACTCGAGGAATTAGTAACAAATAAATATTATACCGTACTGAAATCATGGATGTGAGTTAAAATAATTATAACTTGACCAGCACAATATCTGGACATTTCCCCAACGGTCTTTTACCTAACTGTAGCTATTGACGGAGAAGAATCATGTTACCGGTACTAAATTTTGAATAAATTGTGGGTTGGAGGGGGGGGGGGGGGCGGAGGGAATCCGATTTACGATTTTATTTATTTTTTTATTTATTGGTGTTTAAGGTCATATACTTATGCACAATGGCTAATCATGACCGTGACAGTTTTACGGGTGGAGGAAGCCGGAGTACCCGGAGAAACCCACCGAGCAACGACAAGCAGCTGCCAGCTCCCCACATCGTAACTCCACACTGCAGCACAGGCAGGGTTAGATTGGTTGAAGACTTGTGTACCATCGACGTGCAGTACGCCTTAGTACACGGCGTCATCGTGCCCCCATGTTGCCAATCCGGGTTAAGTGCCTTGCCCAAGGACACGGCGTGGGAGTCCGAATTGATCGCTCAGACGGTCACCCATCCAATGATTAACCGGGCTTGACGTTGTTTAACTTCGGTGATCTGACGAGAACCGGTTACCGCAACGCCACCGCGCTCCCGATTTACGATTTTAAAAGTTAAGTTCAGAGTGGAATGTTAAAATGTACATGTTGAGAGTGGAATTAACATAAATAAACTACATTAGCGAAAAAGGAATGTCTGTGGTGGCCCTGGGACCTTTCAGCCCAAGACGCTTCGGAATCCGTATATGCACTAGCAAGGACAATTGGCCAAGATGGGAGGGGGGGGGGGGCAAATGGGCAAACAATCAATGATATAGGCCTATTTGTGCATTTGGGTTTATGGGAGTCTGGGGTCCAATTGCCTCGTTTCGGAGATGGGGAGGGGGGGGGGGGGACTATTTACTTCACCATTTAGGAGTGGTATGGATGACTGAATCTTACTCTGTCAAGACACTGAAATTTTTGATGTGCGGGCTGCGCCAGAAAATCTCCGTCAATTCTCCGATAGAGGAACTAAAATCTCCTGTCTGAAAGACTTATTTAATTTTTGGGGTTTCAAGACACGAGTGGGGGGCAAAACCAAAAAATAATAATAGGAAATTTCGGGGCATGTTTGAGCTAGGGTTATGATATGCGGTGGTCTGGCTTGTCGATCGGCATGCCATTAATGAAAATTTTTTTTTTATTATTTTCTATTGATTTTATTTACATGTGGTTATAATTATGATTGCTGAATTAATAAAAAGTAATTGAAATTGTTGATTTGTCTCTTATTTTTTCTCAAGCTTGTTATGTGCAGTGTTAAAACAGATGTTGGTTTGAAGGACAGCTCTGTGCTTTGTCGCGCCACTCAAATGTTATTTCACACCTTGTGCAAGTGGTAGTTTAATCTACTATATTTAATTAATCACTTCAATCCCGACTGCTTTAATGTAGTCGTAGAATATTTTATTTTAGTGTCACATTTCAATACACATACATAATATACATAGAGTATTTACAAAATATTTATATGAAATCCAGCCTATGGAGGCTTATGAGACACATTTTCATTAGAGGTAGGTCTTTTTTTACAGTAGTTCATAAAAAAACCAAAAAAAACAAAAAAAAACCCAAACCCGAAAAAACAAAACACATGCACGCACGCACACCATCACACACACACCCTTGCACACCCCCCCCCCCCCCCCACACACACACAGAGTACTATGCAGACATACGCACACATGCACTTGTGTATACTTTCGTGTACTAATTTTCTTTCACTTTTTCTTACTTTATCCCCCCCCCCATCACGTGTATCTGTCTCTCTCTATCTCTTTCCCACTGAAGTGTATTCTCTCTTAGAATGGCACATTCTCAGATATTTTAATTCGGTATCTCCCTTATATTCACCCACGTATTTTTAGAAACACACAGGCTTAGCTATTTCAATTGGTAATACAAATAATAACAACAATGTTGAGGAACGTTGAAAAATCTGCAAATGCAAAGAGTATAAAAGTATGTACAAACCCCTTCAGAACTGGATGAAGGATATTTGTTTCGGTATGCAAATATCTCCCGTCCACCCCCCCCCCCCCCCCCCCACTTAGTTTCAGTTACGAGTGAGATACTTTTTGGTATCCATTCAAAAACACTATATTTCCTTTTTACTATATCCTTTTTATACGTATCTTCAATTGCGTAGCCCGACAAGAGTAAGACAGGAAAGAGGATGGGCTTGTCGAGTTGACTCAATGTCGTAAACTGGTATCACTTCGATCATTAGCTGTGCGACGGTCATTAGCCGTGCGCCGTGGGCGCTTATGTGGCGCAGGAGGCTTTTTCGCCCCCACTTCCCACCCAAGAAAAACACAGTTCATCACGTGTTGGCCTACAGCTGTAAACAAAATGTGAAATTGGGAACGTCGCGACTATTAGTTGTTTTTTTCAAGTCTGGTTTATCTATTTCCTCGATCAAATCGATCATGCAAACACAACAGTTTAGTTTCGAAAGTGACGAGGACTTTGTACTCAACCAAATGGAACTGACTGTTTCTATTCCCAATTTACAATTTCAAACCACGCCGTCTGCCTCCTCCAAATTCCAATTTTAATTTAAAATAAATTATCTACTACCAGTAACAAACGCAGTTGTCTTGCCAGTTGACGTCACAAGACAGTATTTATTAATCAGCAAAGAAACTGACATGCAAAAGCAATTAAACTAATCGTTAACGCTCGTGACCACGGTGGATCAGTGTTTTGAAAACTGCCTTCCACTAATCAAACACTGCGGTCCACTGGAACTCCACGGTGGAGAACACACCGCAGCGGCGTTTTTGTTTCAATCCACGTTGAATGTACTGTAATTAATGTTAGTTATAAAGAAACCAAATGAATTTAAAAGATTAAAAAAAGACAACTCATTTATGTAAATATCAATGTGCAAAAACAAACTTATTTATGTTGATATCTATGTGCAGTGTAGGCTATTATGTTTCTATAGTTTATCGCTTGTTAAAAGTTGATACACTTGAATGAAATAAAATATATCAAAGCCAATGTTCTTGTTATTGTTGCTCTGTTGTCAATGGAGATAAGTAATTAATTGTACACGCCCACTCATAAATAGTTCCTCTATAAATAGACAGCACTAATCTAAATTTAGCATCAATAACTGGGGTATTTATTGACCAGTCTCATATGGGTACTGTACACGTAATGAGAGAGGTAAAAGCGATAGCCAAGTTGGCGTTGCATTATCTCTGTCTGGCCATTTTCAGGATTATAATGTCTTGTTTCCCATATACGAATGTACCTTAGGCGACGACATCTCCACAAATTTTTTCGAAAAAATACACAATGATCAGTACAAGGAGGTACTGCATGTTGGAAGGCCTCGCGTTTATGTAAATCAAACATTGCCTGTTCCTCGGCGAATTCTTCAAATTCTAAAGTATTTGCCGAAGCCATTCCAACTGCAAAATAATCAAAACAAAAGAAAATATAGACGATTATATTTAAAACAAAGAAACCACTATGTCACAATAGAATTACGTATAATACACTAAAATGTACACTTGATAGTACGCTCCCCTGGGTTCGTCTGCAACTTGGTGCACTCAATCATTACTCTTTCCACCAACTTTCAAATTTGTTTGCCTTGATACTGGAGTCCTGTGTGTAACTTATCTAATACACTCCAGGAACTCCGAATTTATAATAATTGGTTACACTGCAGGGCAGAATTACTAACTTCTTGGAAAAATTTTTGATTAGTAAACAAGACAAACACAGATGACCCGTGTTCATCATGTATCAGGTTTCCAATGAAGGATTATACATAAATTGGGAAACCAGATTCATGAAAATCTTATATACATGTATTAGTCTAATTAGACTTTTCTGCTTGTTGCTGCTTATAATAACTCCTCAATCTTCACTCTGAAGGTTTTCATTTTGTGTTGGCAACTGATAATGCCGATACACAGTATTTGGGCCTGTTTGGTAATCAAACGTTGACCCTGTGAAATGTCCAACATAATCTGGGTGGTATTGACGATAGACAACAAAGGGTTGAAAACTCCTTGGTCGGCCATCTGAATGATATCGGGCTCGTCTTCGACGACTAAAGTCACGATATCTTGCACAGAAGGGAGTAAATTCTGCTATATTTCTTGGCATGTGAAATCTATGATGTACACTACTGGTAGTAGCCACCCGGTGACTATAATACCGTAGAGGTTCACTTATCTCACCCTGCTCGTTGATTTTTGGATATTGTAAATCAGGGCAATTGTATATCACTAAATATCTAGACCTATTTGCAAAAGTTAAATGAGTATCAACAGCACTGTCATAATAATATATCAACTCTCGCTCAACCTCTATATATAGTATATTCAAATCAAAATCAAAATATTGACATCTGAATTCATCCTCAATACTCAAGAGATCTGTATCTCTCATAAAATCTTGTTCATAGGTATTGGGTCGTATGATATCTCGATCAAATTCATGCGGAGAGGCCAACGGGCGAGGTGTCCCGAAAAACTCGCTCCTTGCCCACTCCCATGGTCTCGGTCGAATATCGATTATAGGTTGCGAGACAACATTAGTAGGTAATGGAGTAAATTGTCGTGCTTCCACATCACTTAAAGGAGGGGTGTGTACTTCTAATTCAAGATCAGCTCGTGCAAGTTCGTTCTGTATCACACTGATACCGGACTCTGCTGCATCAGAGTCCAGAACAGTGGTAGAATCACTAGGCAAAGAATCACTTGTAGGTGTGGTCATACTGGAAGAAGTATGTGATCTCATTGTTATATCATAAACAAACCCACCGAGTCCATCTTGGTTCTCGGGGTCTCGATGAATAATTGCATCATGGGTTCTAACAGGTAATCTAACGGTATCCGTAGGCGAATAAGGTGGAAGTCGTTGAAGTCGTTCAGGTGTAGATAGTAAAATGGAGTCAGTAGGAGTTTGAACACTACTTGGAGGGGTCGACAAAACTTCAGAAGATGCTATAGAAGGTGATGGTGATGCTTCTATTGATGCCAATACAGACACACAATTATCAGATGAATTGCTATTTATATTTACGTTTATACTAGATGAATTAGTGTCTTGAAAAAGTTCTCGTGAAACAGTACTATTACTGTCAGTTCCAGTACTAACTGTACTTGAAGTTTCATCATCATATAAATTGTCACGATCATTATAATAACTCTGGTAATCAGGGAAATCATCGATTCCACTGTCAACACTAGAATCAGATTCTGCCATTTGTACACTGGTCACTGAAACAAAAACACACAGTGTGTGAACTACTGTTTTTCAGTTTCTTTGTCTATATCAAACATAGTTATGTGGACATTGGCAGAATCCACATCATGTTGTACACGGGGATATATTGATTTCCTATTCGGTTGAGGAGAAGGTCTAAAGTTTTGAACAGCTTTTCTCATCATGTCTCTAATACTCTTAGGAGGTTGTTGTGGTTGTTGTTGTTGTGCTCCAGTTGGATTAGCAGGAGCTGAAGGCTGTGGTCTAGGTCCCATACTAGTATAGATTTCATCATCGGCAAATGCAAAATTAGACATTTCACTATCATCAACAGCAGAAAAAGTCGGTTTACTTTTATGGTTTCTTAACCACTTGTATATCTGTTTGTGTCTATCGGATCGATAGCACTTCCAAAGCAGATATAATCCTATTATTAATGCAACAGTCGCGAGAGCATAAGCCCACTTAGGGACTTCAAATGATTCCGTCATTTGTAAATTTAGCGAGTCAAGTTCATGAATTAAGTCATCCATGGGTAAATCATCTAAGTGTTCTATTCCTTTTGGTATCGTAAACGTCGATATGTTCACTCTCTCTATGACAGGCTTCCACATCTGTCATTGTAACAACGAGAAATTTGGCAACACCGTCTTTGTAACAATCCGAAAAGTAGAATTATCCCTTTTATGGAAATAACTCGGTAACATTAATTGACCGCTCGATGCCATACATAACGGTTTTAATTCCAAAATTCCAATTGGCGGAAGAATCCGTTTCGGTTTCGGATTTCTTCATTTCGGACATGTAATTGAGAATCGTAGTGGAACATCTGTCGTGATGTACCACATTCCTTCATCGATTCTAGTACTAAACGGGAGGTCGATATTCAATCGAACTTCCGTTTGACATAAGTTCGGAATCTCTGATTTCATGTTTAAAAACAAGGCTAACATACAACTTGTCGTCGTATGTATCGTTCGTACGGCACCTACTAAAGGACAAAACAACTTATTATTATCTACACATTGGTCATGTCCTATTTCTGGGACATACTTCGTCCTTTCTTTATTAATAATTAATATGTCAGATTCAAGAGTATATATTGCTACTAATTTATTTGCGACTCACGACGCATTCTTGGTTACATTGACAAAGGGTACAGGCAAAGCCTGCACCTTGAACACTTCAAATTGCAAGTTTGAATTACGTAAGGGGATCTTCATAAAGATCACCAGTTTATCGTCGTCATAACTGGCAGCCGTCGTAAGCAAATGATAATATTGCCATAATTCTGTTGTCAGATCTAGTGGCAACATGGACTTATCATCTAATTGAACTTTAATACTCATTAATACTGAGGTCAATAGTGAAGGATCCACTATTTTCGGTGATAACTTCCTATCGGCTAGAATATCCATTTGATCATGTAATCCCCGCAGAGTGGTTTCTGCGGCAATTATCATTGATTCCAATCGACTCATTACAAACTCAAGCTGATGATAAGCATGAGTGAAATGTTCAAGATATAATATTCGATCTTAATGATTCTGAACTACTTGATTTACTCTACCTTGAAATAACATCAATTCGCGCGACATGTTTAACATAAATTCTCTATTTTTCAGAATCGCTTCATGATTCATCTTAATGAAGGTTAAACTTTGTTTTTGAATATGTTGAATCATTGCTTGATTAGTACTTGCACGTCTTAAATTTTCTGCTATCCCATCTAAATCTGACTGGGATACAGTTCCGAAGAGAAAACTCAATCCTTCACCTACAAAGTTGAACAAACCTCGTTTCTTCCGAGACGAGATTATTGTATGGCCATGTAATCTGCGGTAATCATTCAGTTCCTCTTTTACTCGTTTAACATGATTATTTAGGTATCTGATCTCCTGGTGTATATCCGTTATGATCGATCTTAACGCAACGGCAAGAGTAGAGTTTTCACCATTTACTTCTACAAAAGTTTGTCGAAAAGCTATGGTTGTAGCATTATACAAACCATCGGAATATTTCATACTTCGATCAAGTCTACGTACATATTGTATAAAAGGTTGAAGTTCATAAACAAACAATGTATTCCAATCACTAGTTACCATATTTACTTCTTTCACTTTCTTAAAAATCACATTGTTTCTAATAATAGTATGTCCATCTATTATTGTAGTCAAAAGACCAACTAATAACATCCAACGCAACATCTTGCTCCTACAATGAGAAAGGAAGCAAGAGTTAGTGCAATGAGTAATACGCGATTCAATTACTTTCACTCTGACGATTTACTTCCCGGGTGTAAAAGGTCAGGAAGGTAATCCAACTACAAGAGAGTCTTAGTCAGTTCGCGAGGCTGACAAGAGCTCACTCATAGTTTCGTTCCAAACAAATCATAAGTCAATACAATTTTGTTACTCATTTTACACTTTCTCTCGTCTCTCTCACACTTAAGGAGAGGCATGCCATATGTGTTACATTTAGTTATCATGAGTCTTGTGGTAACATTTAATCACTAGTACTCCAGGTAGAGGGTATCATAATTGCTCCTAATTCTAATTTCTCACCTGGTTCTTTAATCTTATTATGATCTCTTAATACAGCTTGTATGCAAGAGATCATCTCAGTTATATCTTTACTTGATTGTTTTGGTTGAGGCCCACTACTGTGGCCTTTTTCTTCAGTTATTTGCAATTGGTCAACTTCCATCGTTGAATCATTTACTCGATCATTTTGATCGCCAGCAATGAATCGTGATGGTAGCCGATCAGCTGAAGGAGCTTGTAGCTCTTTCATTCGTCTCTTGTAATCTCGTACCTGTTGTACTTGTTGTCTTAATTCTGCTAAAGGAACACCATCTTCTTCTGAAGAAGAATGTTCTCGTCTTTGTCTTTTATTCTTAATGAATGACGTGAAGGGGTGTTTTTCTTGAATCCCTTGCATATCGTCACCTTCATCACTGTCACTACTGTTACTGTCTTCAGTAGTCGACTGTTCTGATGGGGCAGTGTAATGTTGTATTCGTCGCGCTCTAACAGGTTGGACAGGTTGAGGCACCTCCCATTCTTGAGGCGCTTTACTAAGTCTTTCTCCATGACATTTAATTATTCTGTGAGTTAATTGATCTTGTATCTTGTAACTCACTGGACCTGTTCTCTCAATGACTCGAAATGGGTAGTCCCACTTCGATTCTAATTTTCCTTTAGATTTACCTGAGGAGTATAAAACAGGATCACCTACTTCAAAGGTGATATCCTTTGCTGTAATATCATGTAATCTTTGTTGTTTTAATACTCGTTTCTTTTGTGCAGCTTGTTGTTTTCTAAAGGCTTTATGTTGTTCCTGAATGGCTATCTTATGAGGTTCTTCACCTACGTATTTTTCTCGAGGTTTAAGTATATTGTCGAGTGGTAAAACTACATCTCTACCATACACCAGATAGAATGGAGAGAATCCAGAAGATTCGCTGCCATTAAACCTGATGGCTGCCACAGCTTGGTTTAGGAATAAATCCCAAGTTTCTAATTCTTCTCGAGCTAGTTTTGCTAAGATGTCATTCAGCGTTCTATGTAGCCTCTTCACCTTCCCATTAGATTGTGGATGGAAGTAGGAAGTGGTTACATGATGTATCTTGAAATAGTCAGTTAAATATTTCATTACTGCATTTACATTTTCAGATCCATTGTCTGTTAATATTTCTAAAGGACATCCAAATCTTGGAAAAATTTGATCTATTATCAAGTTAGCAATTGTTTCCGCCTTTTTATCAGGCACTGGAAATGCTTCAGGCCGGCCAGAATAAATATCTATGAAGGTCACAATATATTTGTTTCCTGATAAAGTCTCAGGGTGTGGACCACTCATATCTAATGCTATTTTAGCAAAAGGGTATGGAGGTCTATCAGTCTCTTGCAATGGCAAAGTGTGAGCTCTGGTGTTACGAGCTCGACACACAAGACAATTTTCTACATGTTTATAAATATGTTTATATAAATCTTTCCAATAATATTTTCTACTGATATTATTGTATACTTTGTCTATGCCAAGGTGACCTAATTCGTCATGGTATTGTTTCAACACATCTGCATGTAATTGTTCGGGTATGCACAAGCGTACCCGTGGGTTATCATCAACTGTACTAATGTAATATAATACTCCCTCAATCATGAGGTATCTACTACCAATGTGTGCAGGGGTATTGTTACCTTGATACTTCTTAATGATTTCAACAATCTTTTCATCTTTCTGTTGCTCTACCTTCATGTCCAAATCTTTGTAATTAATTGCTTGTGGTTCGGGCGGAACCTGAGGTTCATCTGTGATGACATGCACATATCTTTGAGGATCAATTTTATTACTGTTGATAATACCAATCTGTAATGCTTTCTGATTTTCCACATTATCCATCTCGTACCCGGGGTCAGCGTTTGCGATTCCTTCAGGTAAACAAGAAAGTAGGTCAGCACATGTATTCTTTCTACCTGGTAAATATTCAATCTTACAATTGTAGCTAGCTATCTTCAGTGCCCAGCGTTGTACTTTGGCATTGTTTTGCGGACTTTTCAACAAGTACTGCAAGGGGGCGTGGTCTGTCTTAATAACAAACTCTGCTCCCTGCAGGTAGTTATTGAATTTATCCAATGCATATGAGATAGCGAAAGCTTCTTTCTCAAATGTCGACCATTTCTGTTGGGTTTCACCCAATTTATGAGAGAGGAAGACAATGGGTTTTTCATCAGGTACTCCAGGTAGTTGACCTGTTTTGTCATCACATGGTTGTGCCAAAACCGCTCCGACACAGCGGCCACTGGCATATGTGTAAAGCACGTAAGGCTTTCTTGGATTTGGATATGACAAATGAGCAACTTGAGTTAAACGATCTTTCATCTCTTGAAAGGCTTTTTGATGTGTATCATGCCAATGAAATCTTGCATATTTCTTTGTCTGTTCTAAGAGTGGTTGAGCAATTTCACTGAACTGAGGAATAAATCTACGGTAGTATGAAGTCATGCCCATAAAAGATCTCACTTCCATTACCGTTTTCGGTGGATTTAATTTTCGAATGACCTCGACCTTCGAAGTCTCAGGTTTAATTCCATCTTTACTAATTACAAAACCAAGATAAGATGTTTCAGATTGAAAGAAGGAACACTTCTTAGCTTTTAGCTTCAGTTTATGTTTTCTTAGTCGACCAAACACTTGTTTAATGTGGTCGATATGAGATTTTATGTCACGGCTGAAAATCAAAATATCGTCAAGGTAGGCCAGAGAAAAATCCTCTAGACCTAATTCGTTATCAAGTTAGCAATTGTTTCCGCCTTTTTATCAGGCACTGGAAACGCTTCAGGCCAGCCAGAATAAATATCTATGAAGGTCACAATATATTTGTTTCCTGATAAAGTCTCAGGGTGTGGACCACTCATATCTAATGCTATTTTAGCAAAAGGGTATGGAGGTCTATCAGTCTCTTGCAATGGCAAAGTGTGAGCTCTGGTGTTACGAGCTCGACACACAAGACAATTTTCTACATGTTTATAAATATGTTTATATAAATCTTTCCAATAATATTTTCTACTGATATTATTGTATACTTTGTCTATGCCAAGGTGACCTAATTCGTCATGGTATTGTTTCAACACATCTGCATGTAATTGTTCGGGTATGCACAAGCGTACCCGTGGGTTATCGTCAACTGTACTAATGTAATATAATACTCCCTCAATCATGAGGTATCTACTACCAATGTGTGCAGGGGTATTGTTACCTTGATACTTCTTAATGATTTCAACAATCTTTTCATCTTTCTGTTGCTCTACCTTCACGTCCAAATCTTTGTAATTAATTGCTTGTGGTTCGGGCGGAACCTGAGGTTCATCTGTGATGACATGCACATATCTTTGAGGATCAATTTTATTACTGTTGATAATACCAATATGTAATGCTTTCTGATTTTCCACATTATCCATCTCGTACCCGGGGTCAGCGTTTGCGATTTCTTCAGGTAAACAAGAAAGTAGGTCAGCACATGTATTCTTTCTACCTGGTAAATATTCAATCTTACAATTGTAGCTAGCTATCTTCAGTGCCCAGCATTGTACTTTGGCATTGTTTTGCGGACTTTTCAACAAGTACTGCAAGGGGGCGTGGTCTGTCTTAATAACAAACTCTGCTCCCTGCAGGTAGTTATTGAATTTATCCAATGCATATGAGATAGCGAAAGCTTCTTTCTCAAATGTCGACCATTTCTGTTGGGTTTCACCCAATTTATGAGAGAGGAAGACAATGGGTTTTTCATCAGGTACTCCAGGTAGTTGACCTGTTTCGTCATCACATGGTTGTGCCAAAACCGCTCCGACACAGCGGCCACTGGCATATGTGTAAAGCACGTAAGGCTTTCTTGGATTTGGATATGACAAATGAGCAACTTGAGTTAAACGATCTTTCATCTCTTGAAAGGCTTTTTGATGTGTATCATGCCAATGAAATCTTGCATATTTCTTTGTCAGTTCTAAGAGTGGTTGAGCAATTTCACTGAACTGAGGAATAAATCTACGGTAGTATGAAGTCATGCCCATAAAAGATCTCACTTCCATTACCGTTTTCGGTGGATTTAATTTTCGAATGACCTCGACCTTCGAAGTCTCAGGTTTAATTCCATCTTTACTAATTACAAAACCAAGATAAGATGTTTCAGATTGAAAGAAGGAACACTTCTTAGCTTTTAGCTTCAGTTTATGTTTTCTTAGTCGACCAAACACTTGTTTAATGTGGTCGATATGAGATTTTATGTCACGGCTGAAAATCAAAATATCGTCAAGGTAGGCCAGAGAAAAATCCTCTAGACCTAATTCGTTATCAAGTTAGCAATTGTTTCCGCCTTTTTATCAGGCACTGGAAACGCTTCAGGCCAGCCAGAATAAATATCTATGAAGGTCACAATATATTTGTTTCCTGATAAAGTCTCAGGGTGTGGACCACTCATATCTAATGCTATTTTAGCAAAATGGTATGGAGGTCTATCAGTCTCTTGCAATGGCAAAGTGTGAGCTCTGGTGTTACGAGCTCGACACACAAGACAATTTTCTACATGTTTATAAATATGTTTATATAAATCTTTCCAATAATATTTTCTACTGATATTATTGTATACTTTGTCTATGCCAAGGTGACCTAATTCGTCATGGTATTGTTTCAACACATCTGCATGTAATTGTTCGGGTATGCACAAGCGTACCCGTGGGTTATCGTCAACTGTACTAATGTAATATAATACTCCCTCAATCATGAGGTATCTACTACCAATGTGTGCAGGGGTATTGTTACCTTGATACTTCTTAATGATTTCAACAATCTTTTCATCTTTCTGTTGCTCTACCTTCATGTCCAAATCTTTGTAATTAATTGCTTGTGGTTCGGGCGGAACCTGAGGTTCATCTGTGATGACATGCACATATCTTTGAGGATCAATTTTATTACTGTTGATAATACCAATCTGTAATGCTTTCTGATTTTCCACATTATCCATCTCGTACCCGGGGTCAGCGTCTGCGATTCCTTCAGGTAAACAAGAAAGTAGGTCAGCACATGTATTCTTTCTACCTGGTAAATATTCAATCTTACAATTGTAGCTAGCTATCTTCAGTGCCCAGCGTTGTACTTTGGCATTGTTTTGCAGACTTTTCAACAAGTACTGCAAGGGGGCGTGGTCTGTCTTAATAACAAACTCTGCTCCCTGCAGGTAGTTATTGAATTTATCCAATGCATATGAGATAGCGAAAGCTTCTTTCTCAAATGTCGACCATTTCTGTTGGGTTTCACCCAATTTATGAGAGAGGAAGACAATGGGTTTTTCATCAGGTACTCCAGGTAGTTGACCTGTTTCGTCATCACATGGTTGTGCCAAAACCGCTCCGACACAGCGGCCACTGGCATATGTGTAAAGCACGTAAGGCTTTCTTGGATTTGGATATGACAAATGAGCAACTTGAGTTAAACAATCTTTCATCTCTTGAAAGGCTTTTTGATGTGTATCATGCCAATGAAATCTTGCATATTTCTTTGTCAGTTCTAAGAGTGGTTGAGCAATTTCACTGAACTGAGGAATAAATCTACGGTAGTATGAAGTCATGCCCATAAAAGATCTCACTTCCATTACCGTTTTCGGTGGATTTAATTTTCGAATGACCTCGACCTTCGAAGTCTCAGGTTTAATTCCATCTTTACTAATTACAAAACCAAGATAAGATGTTTCAGATTGAAAGAAGGAACACTTCTTAGCTTTTAGCTTCAGTTTATGTTTTCTAAGTCGACCAAACACTTGTTTAATGTGGTCGATATGAGATTTTATGTCACAGCTGAAAATCAAAATATCGTCAAGGTAGGCCAGAGAAAAATCCTCTAGGCCCTCCAAGACGCTTGTCATGAGGAATTGATACACCGAGGGTGCGTTCACGAGTCCAAACGCCATCACATTGAACTCATAAAGGCCCTTATGGCAAACAAAGGCCGTTTTTGGTCTGTCTTCTTCATCCATCTTGACTTGCCAGTAGCCTGACTTCATGTCAAGGGTGGTGAAGTATTGACATCCATTCAATAAAGTAAAGATGTCGTCAATCAATGGAAGTGGCCAGTTCGTAACTTTCGTGACTTCATTGAGCTTGCGGAAATCAATGCAGAAGCGTTTCGAGCCGTCTTTCTTGTCCACAAGTAAGCACGGAAAACTCCATGCACTATTTGACCTTTGGATAATTCCAGATTGAAGCATTTCTTCAAGTGCTTCATCCATAATTTTTCTCTTAAGTAATGGAACTCTATATGCTCTACTTTTTATTGGTGGTGCATCACCTGTGTCGATGCGCATCTTAACTGTATCTGTCTGAGTTAATTCTTTATCAGTCTTTGCAAACAAGTCTTTATTATTATTGATGACTGGCATCAACAGGTGCCATTTGTCTTCAGGCACCTGTATGTCAGCATCTGTGATCTGGTCTTCAGGTATATTTTGAGTTAAGATCTGATTAATTTCTAAGACTTTTTCTTCCTGGTCTATTGGTTCAAGTTTTCCAATCAAACATCCCCTTTTCAAGGTATAATGTTTGTTGGTACTGTTCACCAACAGTACAGGTATGGTTTCATTTCCATTAGTGACTATACTGTTACTAACTAAGAGGCCAGGCTGTTCAGCCACATGACCTTTAGTCAGTCCATGATGTTCTAAGTATTTTGTGTCAAAGACAGATTTTGCACCGGAAGCTTTTGCTGTACACAAACAAGTGGACTGTGGTTTAAGTTCCACCTGATTGATCAGTCGAGTAAGACAACTCACCTGTATATCTTGAACAATGGGTACATAGTGACCATCTAATCTCAATTTATGAAATTCCCAATATAAATTAACTCGATTGCCCCTTATCCAATCCATGCCTAACAACATACTTCGATTCAATTCATTTATTACTAAGAACTCATGCACCTGATAAATTCCTTGAATATAAAATTCAAGTCTAACTTTTCCTCGAGGGAGAGTGTCATTCCCAGTAATACCTGAAATTCGAGGTAAAGAATTTTTATCACCAACTAATTTCGGTCGGTGTTTAAGATTTTTCCAAAATTTTGTACTAATACAACTTGTCTGTGCCCCTGTATCTAATAAGGCACGTACTCGTTGTCCTTTGATGTTCACTAAGACACTATTCAAAGAAGCAGCCCCATAATTTATGGTTACTGTTTCCGGTTGAGAATTTCTAAGTTTTTGTTGCTGTTGTTCCCCATTTGGGTAATCATCATTGTTTACTAAATTATTTCCCTTGGTTTCCATAGAGTGTTTCACTTCCTGTTGACATGGGTTTTTCCAATTACTTCCCCTTGGGTTTTTCCTGTTTTGTAGTTTTGGGTTTTTCCCAAGTGATTTCTCTTGGCTCCTTTTCTTGGATTCCTATTTCCCAATTCCAATACTTCCTGTTTCTGTTGATTTATTTCAACACAACCCTGCTTACCTGGTTGATTATAATCACAAGACTTTTTCATAGTCTGATTTTCATAAGCATTTTTCATATAAATCATAATATCAGGGTGTACATCCACAATGTGTATCTCTTTTAATTGTTTAGGAGTAAAGTTTTGTAGAACTCTCACATAAACATCTGCACACTTTTGTTTAGGTACACCATATATCCCGCTACTGATGAGTGTGATAGCTATGTTTACAAAATTTTCGTTGTCACATACCTGTAATACTTTTTGTACAGTACTGTATAAAACATTGAGACATTTATTTTTATCACTGTAATCATTCCAGCGTGGTCCCACAGCATGTATCACTTTTAAACATGGCAACATTCCACAAGTGGTAGTCATATTCTCACCTACTGGAAGATTTCCATGTTGTTGAATATATTGTTGACATTCTTGTTCAAGGGCTGGACCAGCTCCAAGAGCTATAGCTCTAGCAACACCTCCGCCATGGGTTAATTGGCTATTAGCCACATTCACCATAGCGTCAGTAGCTACCTGGGTTATTCCAGTCCTGTATACTTTTATTTCCAGACCACTGGTGGTCTGATAGCTGAAACAATTTTGTGAAGTAAATTTTTCTTGCTGACTGTCCCTTGCAGGGCAGCCATTTTGTGAGTTGGCCTTGAGTTTCCTAGGCCTACCAGTCAGAGGAATGGTTGTGAATTTTACTGTACAATTTTTCCTGTGATGTGTGGTCTGACCACACCTTGTGCATTGAATGAATTTACTTTTCACTGGAGGAGAATCATTTTTGGTTCTCCTTGTTTGAGACTGAGTACTTGGCTTTATATTACATGTTTTATTACCCGTTTTTCCACCTGTCTTATTATTTACAATTTTATGTTTACAATTATTCATACATTCATTTTGTACATTAATTTTCACGTCTCCCGGGTGATTTCCATTTTCACTTCTGTTGGGAGCATGTGACTTCTCATTAACTCTGCTCATTGCCCCATATGGGCAGAGTTCCCTTCGTTTAAATTGACTCGGCAATCGCGAGCAAAGTGGTTTGGCTTCCCACAGCGAAAGCAGCAAAAGGTCGCCCCTGGTGACCTTTCACCTGCTGGCTGAATATCTAGTGTTCTCACCTGCTTGGTCAAATTAACGCGGCAATCACGTTTCACGTGGCCAACGCGGTTACAACGATTGCAAACCGGTTATGAAAATCGTGTCGGTTTCTGATATCTGTTGTAATTTTGTCCTCCCCTATTTCTGTATTGACTATTGTACTGATTTTTGTTCTGATTCCGATATGGAGGTCGCGCATAACCTCCACTGTAGTTTTTCGTTAAAATATTCACCTTTTGGCGTCGGCGCGCCACACCTATGTCCATGGGAGTCTCGTCCCTTGTCTCCAGAGGGAGATCTACAGGTTCTTCCTGTTCGTCGATGGAATCACGAAATACAGGGTCCCGATAGCGCTCATATTCTTCATATTGTCAGTCAAATGCCTTCCCAAAGGGCGCTTTTCCTTTGGCGGCTTCAGAGCGGGCACGAAATTTGATTTTCGCGGCATTTTCAAATAATGCTTGACTAACAGCGTTTTCTAGCATTTTGGGCATGCATCGGATCAGTTTCATCTGAACATCGTTGTCATACAACCCGTCACAAAAGTAATCTGAGAGGTTTTTCTGGATGGTGGGGTTATCAATCTCCTGATCAAAGGCGTCTTTTGCAAGATCAAGCAGTTGCTCAGCATATGAGACAAGAGTTTGATTTTTCCCTTGTCGCATATGGCGCAACTGATTGGTAGCCATGGAGTTATCCATTGTGGCGCTATAGCGACTTTTTAGTTCGCCATACAGTTCGGACCAGGGCAGTTCAGGATTTTTCTTCATTGTTCTTAAAATGAAGTCAGCAACTACAAAGTCACTGGTTTGAGTGGCGATTTTAGGTCGACACTTCTCCTCTACATCATTTGTCTCACAGAAAAGGTCAAGAGATTTTATCCAACCCCGAAAATTCAAGGGGTTCCCGTCAAATTTTTTAATATGGGAATGAATGGACTGAGCCTGAGTGGCGTTAGCAGTCTTTGCATTACTCTTTTCACTTTGGCGCACGGTTTCATGCAGGTCGATTATGGCAGTAGACGTGGGGTCATTGGCTTTCTTTTCAGCTTCTGCCAATTGTTTTTTTTGTCTCAGTAGTTTTGCTTGGGCACCGGCCTTGTCAGTAGCTAACTGTAATTCTAAATCAGCTTTCTGCTGTACTAATTCTGCTTTAACCCGGTCGAGGGCTGTCTGCGTTTGTTGAAAGGTTTGTTGTGAGGCAGCATGCTGCTGCGACAAGCTCTGAGCTTGAGTGTTCATTTCACTAATTTGCAGCTCATACTGACCCACAAGACCTTCCCTTTCCTGTATCACTTGAGTAATTTCATCGATTAACCGTCGCTCTCTGTCTGACAGTGGCGTAGTCATTTTTAATGTATTTGATTACTATGAAAAATAATTTACAATTTAATTTTTCTGCTGTTAATGAACATAAAATGAAGAAAATTGCACCTACCTTGCTAGCACTATAACTGTTGAAACACATGCGGCTGTCGTTTCAGAATTTCCTGGAATTCCTCGAGATTTTTCACAGTTCCCTGAGTTTCCGTTTTTCTCTGATGTTCAGTCAAAAGTTCGATATATCTGATGAGCAATGCTCGGTGCGACCAGTCGAGCGTAGTTTGGATGTGATAGCAATTGGCGGTCAGCGTCAGTGTAAATAATGGCACGTTGGACATGCAACCAGTTCTACCATGGAGTTGTACCAGTTTTGGATTTGGAGGGCGCTGTCTGCGTCTGCTGCCTTAGAAATTTCAGCTGCCAGGCGTTCAATTTACCAGTAAAATTAAGGGATGTCTGTCCCCCATAAATATTTAGCAAAAAGTTCTCACAAGTTCACTGTGCTCCCCAGCGGCAACGTTTTGAGTCCGTTTCGGCTTCACTGGGTCTATTAGGGTTAATAGACATTTCTAGAATGTTCACCCGATCGTTTCAAGAGAGTTAAAAGTCAGAGTCTACATCCTGACGAGCGGCACCATATAAACTGGTCTGTGGCATAGCAGGGTTAAGTACCCCGGAAAAAATGATCGTCTAGTGGATTTGGGTTCGGACTACAATCATGGCAAGTGGCCACAGGACAATTTAAGTGTTCAGTCTTAGGAGGCAACCAGTTTCTGTAGAGTCTGCAACAATTCTTGATACTGCAGCCGCAGCGAAAGGGTGAATTCAAAACACATAAAAGTTACTTACAGTTTTCTACGTTTATTCGCTAAACCCTAAATAAAGTTCCTACAAATTAAACTTGTACAGAAATATTCTCTCTCTCTCTGGTAAATTTCTAAAATATATCAGATACGAAATGAGACTAAGTCGAAATTATCACATCGCTCTCATCGCGTCCTGTGTCTGGAACTGTTGTCTGGTCTGGCAGCGTTTGGTGGCATCCTTCGTCGAGAATAGGAGAGTGACTTCTTGTATGACGGAAGACCAAAGAGAGAAGCGAAATCTCGGGTGATTCCGTTGGTTTAAATACGGTTTGATTCGTGCTTACTCGGGCAGATCTTGTTTCAATTGACGTCATAAAACACCACAGAACACCACTTATACCACAAGATGGCGGAGAGGTATTTCTTAACCCTCTACCGCCATTCCGGGATAGTAGGGCATCCTGTGGGTATCCTATGCTAAGAGTATGCATTCTCGCATTTAAAAGGACATTGGCATTTAGTAGGTGTACAATTTCAAAACCATTCAAAACCGACAGTGCCACCTAGCGAACGTGCAAGATTGCACAATTCTCAGAGCTGAAAGTGATACTGGGTGTGTTGAGGTTAGGTCGGGTCAGTATACAATGCTAAAATCTGTCAAAAGCATTCTGATGGGGTTATTATAGGTTAGGCTTTTACTAGCTAATATGCCAGTCATAATTGCAAATTCTGTCGAAAACACCTTAGTAAGGTTACTTTAGGTCAGACTATTGTCTAATTTCGTGTCTCGTGCTCCACTTATAGTAAGTGTGCAGAGTACTTTTTTAGGTCAGTTGCACTGATGTTATGCAATGCAAATATACTAGGAATATGAATAAAATTACATAACTTGTGCTTGAAAACAGCGTTTACTTATTAAAGTTTATACAACAGAGAATTATTACCAAGTAGGACTTGGCCACTCTGATTAACACATTAACACTTCGGGAACCAAGACTCTCGAGTGCAATCATATGACTCCGACGCGCCCCACGGAGGTTAACCCGATGCGCTCCGTGGAGGGCATTTCGTTACAGTATTTTATATATATATATATATATATATATATATATATATATAACTTCGTCAATATATATATATATGCAATATATATATATATATGTGTGAGTGTGTGTTTGTGTGTTTGGGGGTGTATGTGTGTGCGTTTGTGAGGTGGGGTGTAGGGTGGAGGGGAGTGAGCGGAGGGGTGTGTTCACTGATGTATGTATATGAGCGAGGAGCGAGAGAGTGAGCGAGAGAGAGAAACAGGCAGGCAGGCAAAGATACAAACAATAACGATCAAGTTGTTTTCTTAACAACACAACAAACTGTGTAATTCATAAACACAGACAGATTTGACTTGATCTCTGATGATGGGGTGATGACATGTAGAAACAGTGAAAAACGCAGCGCTTCAGATCAAAATATATTTTTTATGTTACTCTCTGTCATGTGAACAATTTTCATTTTTAATATATGTGTATATATATATAGTTTACATTTACATCTCGCCCCGAGACCGATATTGGAGAACTGACAATTTCTGAATTGTTGGAATTGACACAAATGACATTATTCAATGCATAAATAAGTTCATGTTCGTTGATGGCTGAATCAGGTTTGGACGATTTGCTGCAATCGGTGTTTGGAGGGGTGGAAAAAAGTTCTACTTAGAAAAATATTCGAATGAACATGAGAGCTATGCATTTATTTGCAGAAGAACTTCTCTGTAAATTATTCGAGAAAAACAACTTTGAATGCTCGGAAGATCCGTCCCCTTTATTGGAAGATTAAAGTGATGAACGTCGTATAACGTAAGTGTGGTTGAGGCAGGTTTTCCTCGTGATGTTGTATATGGGTGCTCAACGGGAAGGTTAGTGGCCCCTTCACCTACATGTTATGCGAAGTATGTTGCTATACTTTTTCGCATCCGGCCCTACGAATTACGCGAGGTATGGCCGGCACTACCTCCGCCAAAAAGAGAATCTTGAACCTAATGTTTTGGCCTATTTCAGGAGATGTGAACATGTCATGACACACATTCCGAGTCTTTGGGACGGGTTACGAAGTGATATGTTCATAGAGACTACATTTATAAGATATGGCCACGGTAAGTCGGGTATTATAAGCATTACTCTCAAATCAGAAACCCTTAAGGTATGGGTTCTATGCTTGCATGCCTGTGGATCCTTAGCGCACAACATGTGAGAGATACTTGAGGAAAAGAACACAGAAATATGCCCCATTTTCCACCAAGAGAGGGGCAATGAGCGAATTGTGTCCGAAGCTGTGGTCCGCAAAGTTCTCCGCTCCAAACGTGAGATATGCACAGATTCTATGGATCCATCCTAGCATCTTGGAACCTTTGTCAATATCGTAACCGGAGAGGTAAATCCTGGGTCTATCAACGTGAACAAGGTCCTAGAGTTAGGTTCAGCACTGATGATCAAGTTCGAACAAAACCTTCCGGGGGGTTCTACGACCCTATTCCAATGTCGGTCCAAACCATCGCTGTGTCAAGAGGCAAGAAATTCTGTTGGTGATTGGTGACCTTCTGTATGTACTCCTGAGTAATCAAAAAATGAACATGAGATGATCAGTGGAAGTAGATCAACTCAGTGAAGGTAGGATATTCCATCATCAGGGCAAGTGATGGTGTACGTAATCTTGGTGCCTTCTTCAACTCAAACATGTTTATGGAAAAACATGTTATAAATATGTACAACAAGGCTTTCAGAGGTCTATACAAAATTAAACAGCTAAGACAGTTCCTTACAAAAGACTCCACAAAAACTCTAGTCCATGCTTTTGTAACTTCACATTAAGATTATTGTAATGCTTACTATTCAGCCTTCCACAACACCAGTACTCTCGTCTGCAGATAGTATTAAATGCATCAGCCCGAGTGGTATATCCGTACAGTATCGCGATCTCAACAAATTACTGCTGTTTGGTGGATCTGCACTGGCTGCCAGTAAAGCAAAGAATAATTTCTCTCAATTTCGATGTAAAGGGACTTCTCTCTTACGAATGGTCGCAACTGCCTACATCACTTTTTGACGAAACTGGGGATTTCTAAATCAAAATAAGACAATGGTTGTTTCATCTGCAGAAAGTATCAAATGCATCAGCCCGAGTGGTATGTCCGTAAAGTATCACGATCTCAACAAATGGCTGCTGTTTGGTGGATCTGCACTGGCTGCCAGTAAAGTATAGAATAATTTTCAAAATTCCGATGTAAAGGGACTTCTCACTTACGAATTGTCACAACTGCCTACATCACTTTTTGACGAAACTGGGGATTATTAAATCAAAATAAGACAATGATCGTTTCGTCTAACAGAATAGTTGATAGGAGTGGCATACAGCATTATTTATTTATTAGTGTTTAAGGTCACATATTTCTGCACAATGGCTAACTGTGACCACGCATACAGCAACAATGATAGATGACTGTGCATTGTTTGGGATTCCACATTGGCCAGTTTCGGACAAAACGCACCAAACGACAGTTACGGACTTCGTAGAAACGTTTAAAAATCATATAAAGATCATCAACACTTGCAGTCGAGTGACGTCTATTTGATCTTTGACAGATATATGGATTTCAACACCATGTCCGTAACCAGGGCTGACAGAAGTTCGTCTAGTTGTAGAGTGTTCAAACTAGCTGCCAAAGCTATTCTCCCATCACAAAAACAAGTTTCGACGGACGCTGCAAACGAGGCGCAATTAATAGATATATTATGTGCACAGTTTGTCACTGACAAGTTATTTGAGTTGAATACAATGAGTTGAATACAATTCATTCATTCATTCATTCATTCATTCATTCATTCATTCATTCATTCATTCATTGAGTGAATGAACGGATGACGTTTACCCACTCTTTCGTTTGGGTGAATGAGTAATGGGTGGGTGGAAGACATGGGAGAATGTCCGAGTGGAGTCTGACGCCCATTTCTTCAATTCCCGATTAAAGCTGCTCTTTCTCACCCAATATATTGGTTGTCCCAATTAATCGCTCGTTCTCATTCATCCTATCGTTTCTGCATTATATTGCAACTTTTCGTCATTCATGATATATTCGTAAAGTTTAGGCTCATTGTCCCAATGTCATATATACAAGCCCAACCAAACTACTTACCAACGATGTGCTTATGAGCACTATGTTTACTTGTTTTATTGAGCAACATTGCAGTTTCGCACAGGTACAATACGTTTTCTTCTGTAAATATGTTGTTGAAATACGTAGCCCCTGACTCTAAAAACAACTCCTGAATGGCTTGTTCTCTAATATATACTAAATTTACTGAATATTAAGAATATCCTTTAATAAAATGCAACTGCCCGGATCAAATGGTTTCGCGCGCCAAAGGCGCGCAGGGACGGTTTGGAGCAAGCCCCTTTCGACCCGCTTTAACTGTAGATGATTTTGATTGTCTGGGCGTGGCAAAGGAGGAATGGAGAAGGAAGCAACTTATCCTCTTCTATGTTTTTTTGCGAGACTTCTTTTTTCGAGGTGGCTGTGATGGAGATGGAGAGGCTGTTTCTTGGTTTTGTTGTTGTTTTTGCTTTTTCATATTCTCTATCCATTCCTGCGCCATTCTGGATACTTCAGTGGGCTGTTTTTTTTACTTCCTCGGTCTCGGCCATGATTTTGTCGCAGTTCCTCAGGATCTTCTCTTCGCGTGATTCAGCGGTCTCCGGTGGCTGGATTGTTGTGAGTTTCTTGCCCGGGCTGCCCAGAAGCGGAGGAAGGGGGGGGGGGGGTGAGGGGTGGAAGAGGCGAAAAAGCAACTTTCAGTTCCCCCTCAATCTCTACAGGACGTTCCTCATCCGACTGTACCGTAGTTGGTTGGGTGTGCCTGTAGGATTAGGAGGGGAACTGGTGGCTGCCTCCGGAACCTCCACCCCACACTCACCTCCTTCTTCTTATCCAGGAAAGCCGCCAAGCGTCGGGCGTCTCTGCGCTTGGTCGACGAGCTCTATTTTCCAGTCTTTTTACTTCTCTTTTCAGCCCCCCCCCCCCTGTCTCCTCAGTGAGGACCAGTGTGAGAGGGGATCCTCTCAACAAAGGTACTACCTCTTCCAGAGGAGGGTGGTGTAGTGGTGTCCTCGAATCGAAATTCCGGCATCAGTTGAACGCTCTTGTCTATTTCCTGCATAGTCCAGGAGATAGGGCAAGAGACGCCCAAAGCTGATAAGGCTTTCTCTTCTAGCAGGTAATTCCATGGTAGGCAAGATGTTCTCTCTCTGAAGTCAGAAGTGTGAATGCATGAAAAAATGCAACTGCTTGGGGCGACAACGAATTTAACATCAACTCAGCCTGTGATGAACTATAAGCTCTTTGTTTTGATTCATCAACTCATCAACTCAGTCCGGTGATGAAACATCAGCTCTCTGTTTTAGTTTAAACTTTATTTATTTCAAAATTTCAAAGTCAAATAATACAAAAATTGTTACATACAATGATGTGGATTCGGCAGGAAGCTATAAGCAACAACAAGATTACAAAGAGTTACAGATGTCAATGGCAGGTATGAGTGACTTTAGTCTTAAGTCTTAACAGTATTTGTACACATAGCACAAGCGTCAGTAGTCGAGCTCACACATCGTCCCCGAGGGCCCTCGCCTCCCGTACACCAGATTAACCCCTTGCCAACGCGGATAGAATACGACAGTTGCACAAAAGACGTCTTGAACCACTATACAGTTTTATTTTCTATTTCAAAAACACAGCTCTTGGCCTCCATTGGAGCGAGCTCAACGAGCTCACTCCAACGGAGGGCCACGAGCCATGTTTCCGAGTCCAAAATTGGAAACATAATAAACTTTAAACTGGAGCTTTTGTTAATAAGACCACCCGAACCTGACCATCCCGGGAAGTAGAGGCGGGGACCACCGGGAAACGATACGTAAGAGTGTTTTTCAGTAAGTCTAAGCGAGACCAGGCTTTAGAGCAAATATGGTCGATATGGTCGTTCCATGTACAAGTACCATTTAGTATGACTCCCAAGTGTTTATGGTTAGAGACTTCAGATATCTGAGAACCGCCTAAGAATAAGGGTGGATGGATGGGGCTACATTTACGTGATATTAGCATACTCTCTGTTTTGTTTGGATTTAACTCCACCAACCATGTTTTAGCCCAACCTTCGATTGTAGCCAGATCATGATTGATTACGATCGACGCTTGCTCAGGGTTCTCTATAATTAGATATAAGGAGGTATCGTCTGCAAAAAGGCGTATACTGCTCAGTAGATCTTTGGTTATGTCGTTAATGTATATGAGGAACAACAATTTTTAGAACGATTTTAAGAACATCAGAAGTTCACCCGATACACCTATACTCTCCAACTTGTAGATGAGACCAGCATGCCATACTTTATCAAAGGCCTTACTGACATCACAGAAGACATCCCTAAATTCTTTGCCTTCATCAAGGGCGCGACAGAATTCGTCATATATGTCAGTCAGCTGGAGGACAGTTGAGTCACCGGGTGTAAGACCTGATTGAAACTGACTGTGAACGTTATTGTCGATTAGGAACTCCCACAAACGTTTGAATACACATTTTTCAAATATTTTTCCAACGCATCTGATCAGAGATATTGGGCGATAATTAATAACAGAATTGGAGGGTTGTTTTTCAAGATTGGGGTGACGTTTGCTTTTTTTCCACAGTGACGGAAAGTATGAGTTAATCATTAGTATATTAAAAAGGATCGAGAGTGGCTCTTATGAGGAGGATTTACATTCTTTGAGGAGACGCGGGCTTATTAGATCTAGACCAGACGCCTTGAACACTTTTATCGACTTCATTACAGAATATACTTCGCTACAGTGTGAGGTAATACAGTCAATACTTCAGAAACATGGGGTGTTGTGCCTGGCAGGGAAGCATTCAAGTCATCAACTGTTGAGATAGAATTGAAATATTCGCTGAACACTTCAGCTTTCTCAACACTTGAGGAATATATTTTGTTTGAGCGCTGTGACGTTAGTTACTTATTTGACATTTTGACATTTTTTATTCCATCAAAACAGGAAAAATGGCACCTGCTGTAGGGTGGCACAAATGAAGACGAGTTGATTGGCATGTTGCCCGTCCACATAAGGCCTTTCTATATGGGGCAACCAAGGCCCTAAAAGTGACAACCTCCCAGAAAACCTTCTAGATGGGCAAATCTGATCAAATAAATGGTACTGTAGGGTGGCACAAATGAAGACGAGTTGATTGACATGTTGCCCGTCCGCATAAGGCCTTTCTTTATGGGGCAACCAAGGCTCTAAAAGTGACAACCTCCCAGAAAACCTTCTAGATGGGCAAATCTGATCAAATAAATGGTGCTGTAGGGTGGCACAAATGAAGACGAGTTGATTGACATGTTGCCCGTCCACATAAGGCCTTTCTTTATGAGGCAACCAAGGCCCTAAAAGTGACAACCTCCCAGAAAACCTTCTAGATGGGCAAATCTGATCAAATAAATGGTGCTGTAGGGTGGCACAAATGAAGACGAGTTGATTGACATGTTGACCGCCCGCATAAGGCCTTTCTTTATGGGGCTACCAAGGCCCTAAAAGTGACAACCTCCCAAAAAACCTTCTAGATGGGCAAATCTGATCAAATAAATGGTACTGTAGGGTGGCACAAATGAAATCGAGTTGATTGACATGTTGCTCGTCCGCATAAGGCCTTTCTTTATGGGGCAATCATGACCCTTAAAGTTACAACCTCCCAGAAAACCTTCTAGATGGACAAATCTGATCAAATAAAAGGTGCTATAGGTTAACTCGAATTTAAAGCGAGTTTATCGGCGATATTAACGCAAATTTATCCGCGAGGTTATCGCGACTTTATCCGCGTTGTTAGCGGCAGTTAATTCGCCAGGTTAACGCGAGTTTATCGCCAGGTTATCCCTGTGGTTGGCGCGAGTTTATCTGCGAGGCTAAAGTGAGGTTAACGCAATCTTTAACGCGAGGTTGACAGGAGTTTGTCCGCGAGGTTGACGCGAGATTAACGCTAGTTGACCCGCGAGGATGACGGATGTTACTCCGCACGGTTAGCGGGAGTTTGATACGATGTTACCCACGAGTTTAACGGGAGTTGTGCGCGAGTTTAACGCAATGTAACGCGAGTTTGACAGCAGTTAATCCGCCAGGCTATCGTGAGTTTGGCGCGAGTTTTTCAGTGAGTTTAACGTGGGTTTAATCGCGAATTTATCTGCAAAGTAAACGCGAGTTCATAGGCGAGGTTAACGCGAGTTTAATGCGCATTTTACGCAAGTTGATCCACAAGGTTGACGCGAGATTAACGCTCGTGACTTTGTGGATAAACTCGCGTTAAACATGTGCTAACATCACGGATACTCTCGCATTAACCCCGTGTCAACCTCGCACTAAGAACTCGAATAAACTCCCGTTAAACTCGAATTCACCTCCCGGATTAACTCGCGTTAACCTCGAGTTAACCTCACTTTAAACTCGCGTAAACCTAGCGGATAAACTCACGTTAATCTCGCGATTAAACTCGCGTTAGCGTCACGCATAAACCCGCGCTAATCCCGCGGATGAACACGAGCTAACCACGCGATTCAACTCGCATTGATCGTGCATTAACCCCGGGGGTAAACGCGCGTTAACCTCGCGGATTAAGTAGCGTTAAACTCGCCTTAACATCGGGGATAAATTCGCGTTAAACTCGCGGGTAAACACACGTTAGCCTCGCGGATTAACTCACTTTAAAGTTGCGTTACACTCAAGTTAACCTCGCGTTAACCACGCGTTAACCTCGCAGATAAACATGCGTTAATCTCTCAGATTAATTCCCGTTGAACTCGAGTTAACCTTGATTTACATTCAGTTTAACTTAGCGGTTAGACTCCCGTTAAACTCGCGGATAAACTCGTGTTAAGCTCGCGTTAGGGTCGCGCATAAACTCGTGCTCACCTCGTTAACCACGCGAATTAACTCTAGTTAATCTCGCATTAACCGCAGCGATAAACTCGTGTAAAACTCACGAACATACACACGTTAAATTCGCGTTAACCTCGAGGATTAACTCGCGGATAAACTCGCGATAGCAACGTATGTAAACTCACGATAACCAAGTGCATAAATTCGTGTTACCTTCGCCGATACACTCGCGTTAAACTCGAGTTAACCTCGCGGATAAACTCGCGTTAACGTCGCGCATAGATTCGCGCCAAACTCGCGTTAACCTCGTGAATAAACGAACGTTAAATTCGCGCTAATAACGCGAATAAACTCGCGATAACTTTTCGCACAAACTCACATTAATACCGCGGATAAAGTCGCGTTAATCTGGCGGAAAAACTCGCGTTAATGTCGCGCATAAACTCGCGCTGACTGCGCCGATAAACACAAGTTAACCTCGCTGATTAACTCGCGTTAAACTCGCGTAAAGATCGCGTTAATCTCGCTGATAAACTTACGTTAAACTCGTGGAGGAACACGCGCCAAATCGCGTTAACTTCGCGCATAAACGCACGCTAAACTGAAGTTAACCTCGCGGATAAATTCGTAGTAACCTCGCGAATAAACTCACGTTAATCTCGCGTTGACATCGCGGCTATACTCGCGCCAAACTCGCGATAACCTAGCGGTTAAACTCGCCTCATACTCGCGTAAACATCTGGTTTAACTCGCGCTGACAAACCGGATAAATTCGTGGTAACTTCGCCGTAAACTCGCGTTGACATCGCCGATAAACTTGCGTTAAACTCGAGTTAACCTCGTGGATAAACTCGGGTTAAACTCGCGTTAACCTTGCGGATAAATTAGCGTTAAACACGCGTTAACCGCGCGGATTAACTGTCTCTAACAACACTGTCTCAATAAACACGTAATAACCTCACGGACAAATTCGCTTTAAATTCGCGTGAACCTTGCGTTTAATTCGCGCTAACAACGTGGATAAACTCTTGATAACCTTGCAAAAAATAAACTCGCGTTAACATCGTCGATAAACTCGCTTTAAACTCAAGTTAACCTCGCGGATAAATTCGTGTTAATCTCGCGTTGACCTTGCGGATAAACTCGCGTTAAACACGCACTGACCTCACGGATAATCTCGCGTCAAACTCGCGCTAACAATGCGGATAAATTCCTGTTAAACTCGAGTTTATCTCACGGATGAACTCGTGTTAAACTCGAGTTAACCTCGCGTTAACCTCGCGTTAACCTAGCGGTTAGACTCGCTTTAGTCTCGCGGATAAAGTTGCGTTAAGCTCGCGTTAGCATCGCACATAAACTCACGCTAGTCCCGCGGATAAACACCCTTTAACCTCGCGAATTAACTCGGGTTTATTTCGCGTTAACCTCGGGAATCAACTCCTGTTAAACTTGCGGACAAACATATAAACTCGCGTTGGACTCAAGTTATCCTCGGGGATAACCTCATGTTAACCTCGTGAAAAACTCGTGATAATATCGCGGATAAACTTGCGATTACCTTGTGCATAAATTCGCATGAATATCCTGGATAAACACGCGTTAAACTCGCGCTAACCTCATGGATAAACTTGCTAACAACGCAGCTAAACTCGTGATAACCTCGCGGACAAATTTAGGTTAAACTCGAGTTAACCTCGCGTTATACTCGCGTTAACATCACCGATAAACTCGCGAAAAACTCAAGTTAACCTCGTGGTGGACAAGCTCGTGTTAACCTCGCGGATAAACTCGCGCGAAACGCGTGTTAACCTCGCGGAAAAACACGTGTTAAACTTGGGATAACTTCTCGCATCATCTCGCATTATCGTCGCGGATAAACTCGCGAGCAACTCGACTAAACGGAGCGGATAAACTCGCGTTAAACTGGCAATACCCTTACGGATAGACTCGCATTAACATCGCGAACAGACTCCCTTTAAACTCGCGTTATTTACGTGGATAAACTCGCTTTAACCACGAGTTGCGTTGACCTCATGGACGGATAAATTCGCGCTAAACTCGAGTTAACCTCCCAAATAAACTGGGGTTAAAGTCGCGTTAACCTTGCTGATTAACTCACGGATACACTCGCATTAACATCAGGGATAAAGTCGCTTTAAGGTCGCGGATTACCTCGCGTTAAATTCGCGGATCAACTCGCGATAACCGCGTGGACAAACACGCGTTAACATCGCGAATTAACTCACGTTAATCTCGTGTTCACCTTGGGGATGTACTCGAGTTAAACTCGCGGACAATCACGCGTTAAATTCGCGTATAATCACGCGTTAACCTCGAGTTAACGTTGCTTATAATCACGCGTTAACCGCGCGGATTAACTCGCGTTACACTCGTGTTAAACTCGCCTTAGCCTCGGGGATAAACTCGCGTTAAACTCGTGGCTAAACACACGTTAACATCGCGGATTTCCTCGCGTTAAACTTGCGTTTAGCTCGCGTTAATCTCGCCGATAAACTCGCGTTATTCTAGCTTTAACCTCGGGGATAAACTCGCGTTCAACTCGCAGACAAACACTCGTTAAGTTCGCGTTAACCTCGCGGATTAATTAGTATTAATCTCTTGGATTAACTCGAGTTAATCTCGCGTTAACCTCGCGGATTAATTCGCGTTAATCTCGCGTTAACCTCGGGGATATACTCGCGTTAAACTCTCGGACAAACACGCGCCAAACTCACGTTATCCTCACGGGGTAACTCGCCGAAAAACACGCGGATAAACTCGCGATAACCTCGCGTATAAACTCGCGTTATAATCGCGGATAAACTCGCGGAAAACTCGAGTTAACCTTGCAGATAAACTCGCGTTAACCTACCGAATAGACTCGCGTTAATCTCGGGAATAAATTCGCTTTAAACCCGATAATCTCGCGATAACCTTGCGCATAAATTCGCGTTAATATCGTGAATAAGCTTGCGTTAAACTCGCGTTAACCTCGCGAATTAACTCTCGCTAACAACGGGGATAAACTCGCCATAGCATCGTGGATAAATGCGTTTTAAACTCGCGTTAACCTTGCGTCTAACTCGCGCTAACAACGTGGATAAACTCGCGATTACCTCGAGAATAACCTCGCGTTAACGTCGGCGATAAACGCGCGTTAAGCTCGAGTTAACCTCGTGGATGAACTCGAGTTAGACTCGCTTTAACCTTGCGGGCAAACTCGCGTAAGACACACGCTAACATCACGGATAATCGTGCGCTGACAACGCGGATAATTTCCCTTCAAAATCGAGAATCTCGCACAGAAACACGCGTTAACCTCACGAATTAACTCGAGTTAATCTCGCATTAACCTCGCGGATTAACTAGTTTTAAACGCGCGTTAAACTAGCCCTGACCTCGGCGATAAATTCGCGTTACACTCGTAGGTAAACACACGTTAACATCGTGGATTAACTTGCGTTAAACTTGCATTACACCTACCGCGCGGATAAACACCAGTGAACCTCACGGATTACCTCAGATTAATTTCGCTTTAACCTCGGGGATACACTAGTGTTACAATCGCGGGCAAACATGCGTTAAATTCGCGTTACCCTCGCAGATTGACTCGCGGATAAACTCGCAATAAGCCCGGGGATAAATAACGCGGATATACTCGCGATCACCTCGCGCATAAACTCGCGTCAACATCACCGATAAACTCACGTTTAACTCGCGTTAAACTCGCGGACAAACTCCCGTTAACCTCGCGCATAACCTCGCGTTAACCTCGCGTGAAATTTGCGTTACCCTCGTGGATACACTCGTATTAAACTCGCGTTACACTTGCGGATAAGCTTGCGTTAAGCACGTGCTAACCTCACGGATAAACTCGCGTTACCCTCGCGTTAAACTCGCGCTAACAACGTGGATAACCTCGCATTAAACTCGAGTGAACCCCGCGGATAAACGCGTGTTAAACGCGAGTTAACTTCGCGTTAAACACGCACCCAGTGGTTAGATTCGCGTTAAGTTCGCGGATAAACTCAGGTTAGCGTCGTGCATAAACTTGCGCTAATCTCACGGATACTCGTTAATCTCGCGTTAACCTCGGTGATAAACTAGTGTTAAACTCGCAGACAAACACGCGTTAAATTCGCGTTAACCTCGTGAATAAACTTGCGATAACCTGGCGCATAAACTCGTGTTAACATCGCCGATAAACTCGAGATGTACTCGATTTAACTTCGCGGATAAACTCGCGTTAATGTCGCACATAAACTCGCGTTATAATCGCGGATAAACTCGCGTCAAACTCGAGTTAAACTCACCGATAAACTCGTGTTAATCTCGCGAATAAACTCGCACCAAACCCACGTTAATCTCGTGGATAAATTCAAGTCAAACTCACGCTAATAACGCGGATAAACTCGCGATAACCTTGCGCACAAACTCGCATTAATATCGCGGAAAAATTCGGGTTAACGTCTGGCATAAACTCGCGCTGACCGTGCCGATAAACGCACGTCAATCTCGGGGATTAACTCGCGTTAAACTCGCATAAACCTCGCGTTTAACCTCGGGGATAAACTCGCGTTAACTCGCGGATGAACACCCGTCGACATCGCGTTAATCTCGCGCATAAACGCACGTTAAACTCGGGTTAACTTCGCGGATACATTCGCGTTAACCTCGCGGATTAACTCACGGCAAACTCGCGTAAACGTCGTGGATATGCTCGCGCCAAACGCGCGATGAACTCGCGGATAAACTCGCCTCATACTCGCGTAACATCGCGTTTAACTCGCACTAACAAAGCGGATAAATTCGCGATAACCTCGCACATAAACTCATGTTAACATCGCCGATAAACACGCGCCAATGTCGCGTTAACCTCGAGGATGGACTCGTATTAACCGCGTGTTAACATCGCCGATAAACGCGCGATAAACTCGAGTTAACCTCCCGGATAAACTCGCGCCAAATAATATCCTTGCGCATAAACTCGCATTACTATTCCGTATAAACTCGCGTTAAACGCGCGCTAACCTCACGGAAAAAACCCACGTTAATCTCGAGTTAACATCGCGGGTTAACTCTCGGTAACATCGCGCATAAACTCGTGATAACCTCGAGTACAAATTCGCGTTAAACTCGAGTTAACCTCGCGTTTTACTCGCGCTAACGACGTGGATAAACTCGTAATATCCTCGTGCATAACCTCCCGTTAACATCGCCGATAAACGCGCGTAAAACACGAGGTAACCTCGCGGATAAACTCGTAATAACCTCGCGTATGAACTTGGGCCAAACTCGCGTTATCGTCGCAGATAAACGCGTGATAACCTCGCGTTAACATCGCCGATAAACTTGCGTTAAACTCATGTCAACCTCGCGGATAAACTCGCGTTAACCTCACAGATATACTACCGCCAAACTCGCGGACGACCACGCATAAAATTCGCGTTATACTCGCATTAACATCGCGGATAAACTCGCGTTTAACTCGATTAAACTGGCGTCAAACTGGCGTTAACCTTGTGGATAGACTCGCGAAAACCTTGCGAACAGACTCCTGTTAAGCATGTATTAATCTCGCGGATAAACTCCAGTTAACCACGAGTATTACCTCGCGTTAGACACAGCACGCGTTAAAAACGCGTTAAACAAGCGTTAAACACGCGTTAATCACGTGGATAAACTCGAATTAAAGTCGTGTTATCCTTGCTGATGAACTCGCGGATAAACTCTCGTTAACCGCACGGATAAACACGCGTTGACATCGTGGATTAACTCGCGTTAATCTCGTGTTAAACTGGGGGATATACCCGGGGAGTCAATCTGCTGGGTTAACGCAAATTATCCACTATGTCAATACGAGCAATATGTGAATCAACTCGTCTTCATTTGTGCCACCCTACAGCACTATCTATTTGATCAGACTTGCCCATCTAGGTTTCCTGGAAGGTTGTCACCTTTATGGCTTTGGTTGCCCCATAAATAAAGGCCTTATGTGGACGGGCAACATGTCAATCAACTCGTCTTCATTTGTGCCACACTACAGCACCATTTATTTGATCAGATTTGCCCATCTCGAAGGTTTTCTGGGAGGTTGTCACTTTTAGGGCCTTGGTTGCCCCATAAAGAAAGGCCTTATGCGGGCGGGCAACATGGCAATCAACTCGTCTTCATTTGTGCCACCCTACAGCACCATTTATTTGATCAGATTTGCCCATCTAGAAGGTTTTCTGGGAGGTTGTTTGCCCATCTAGAAGGTTTTCTGGGAGGTTGTCACATTTAGGGCCTTGGTTGCCCCATAAAGAAAGGCCTTATGCGGACGGGCAACATGCCATCAACTCGTCTTCATTTGTGCCACCCTACAGCACCATTTATTTGATCAGCTTTGCCCATCTAGAAGGTTTTCTGGGAGGTTGTCACTTTTAGGGCCCCATAAAGAAAGGTCTTATGTGGACGGGCAACATGTCAATCAACTCGTCTTCATTTGTGCCACCCTACAGCACCATTTATTTGATCAGATTTGCCCATCTAGAAGGTTTTCTGGGAGGTTGTTTGCCCATCTAGAAGGTTTTCTGGGAGGTTGTCACATTTAGGGCCTTGGTCACCCCATAAAGAAAGGCCTTATGCGGACGGGCAACATGTCAATCAACTCGTCTTCATTTGTGCCACCCTACAGCACCATTTATTTGATCAGATTTGCCCATCTAGAAGGTTTTCTGGGAGGTTGTCACTTTTAAGGCCTTGGTTGCCCCATAAATAAAGGCCTTATGCGGACGGGCAACATGTAAATCAACTCGTCTTCATTTGTGCCACCTTACAGCACCATTTATTTGATCAGATTTGCCCATGTAGAAGGTTTTCTGGGACGTTGTCACTTTTAGGGCCTTGGTGGCCCATAAAGAAAGGCCTTATGAGGACGGGCAACATGTCAATCAACTCGTCTTCATTTGTGCCACCCTACAGCACTATTTATTTGATCAGATTTGCCCATCTAGAAAATTTTCTGGGAGGTTGTTTGCCCATCTAGAAGGTTTTCTGGGAGGTTGTCACATTTAGGGCCTTGGTTACCCCATAAAGAAAGGCCTTATGTGGACGGGCAACATGTAAATCAACTCGTCTTCATTTGTGCCACCCTACAGCACCATTTATTTGATCAGATTTGCCCATCTAGAAGGTTTTCTGGGAGGTTGTCACTTTTAGGGCCTTGGTTGCCCCATAAAGAAAGGCCTTATGCGGACGGGCAACATGTCAATCAACTCGTCTTCATTTGTGCCACCCTACAGCACCATTTATTTGATCAGATTTGCCCATCTAGAAGGTTTTCTGGGAGGTTGTTTGCCCATCTAGAAGGTTTTCTGGGAGGTTGTCACATTTAGGGCCTTGGTTGCCCCATAAAGAAAGGACTTATGCGGACGAGCAACATGTCAATCAACTCGTCTTCATTTGTGCCACCCTACAGCACCATTTATTTGATCAGATTTGCCCATCTAGAAGATTTTCTGGGAGGTTGTCACTTTTAGGGCCTTGGTTGCCCCATAAAGAAAGGCCTTATGCGGACGGGCAACATGTCAATCAACTCGTCTTCATTTGTGCCACCCTACAGCACCATTTATTTGATCAGATTTGCCCATCTAGAAGGTTTTCTGGGAGGTTGTTTGCCCATCTAGAAGGTTTTCTGGGAGGTTGTCACATTTAGGGCCTTGGTTACCCCATAAAGAAAGGCCTTATGCGGACGGGCAACATGTCAATCAACTCGTCTTCATTTGTGCCACCCTACAGCACCATTTATTTGATCAGATTTGCCCATCTAGATGGTTTTCTGGGAGGTTGTCACTTTTAAGGCCTTGGTTGCCCCATAAATAAAGGCCTTATGCGGACGGGCAACATGTAAATCAACTCGTCTTCATTTGTGCCACCTTACAGCACCATTTATTTGATCAGATTTGCCCATGTAGAAGGTTTTCTGGGACATTGTCACTTTTAGGGCCTTGGTGGCCCATAAAGAAAGGCCTTATGAGGACGGGCAACATGTCAATCAACTCGTCTCCATTTGTGCCACCCTACAGCACCATTTATTTGATCAGATTTGCCCATCTAGAAAATTTTCTGGGAGGTTGTTTGCCCATCTAGAAGGTTTTCTGGGAGGTTGTCACATTTAGGGCCTTGGTTACCCCATAAAGAAAGGCCTTATGTGGACGGGCAACATGTAAATCAACTCGTCTTCATTTGTGCCACCCTACAGCACCATTTATTTGATCAGATTTGCCCATCTAGAAGGTTTTCTGGGAGGTTGTCACTTTTAGGGCCTTCGTTGCCCCATAAAGAAAGGCCTTATGCGGACGGGCAACATGTCAATCAACTCGTCTTCATTTGTGCCACCCTACAGCACCATTTATTTGATCAGATTTGCCCATCTAGAAGGTTTTCTGGGAGGTTGTTTGCCCATCTAGAAGGTTTTCTGGGAGGTTGTCACATTTAGGGCCTTGGTTGCCCCATAAAGAAAGGACTTATGCGGACGAGCAACATGTCAATCAACTCGTCTTCATTTGTGCCACCCTACAGCACCATTTATTTGATCAGATTTGCCCATCTAGAAGATTTTCTGGGAGGTTGTCACTTTTAGGGCCTTGGTTGCCCCATAAAGAAAGGCCTTATGCGGACGGGCAACATGTCAATCAACTCGTCTTCATTTGTGCCACCCTACAGCACCATTTATTTGATCAGATTTGCCCATCTAGAAGGTTTTCTGGGAGGTTGTTTGCCCATCTAGAAGGTTTTCTGGGATGTTGTCACATTTAGGGCCTTGGTTACCCCATAAAGAAAGGCCTTATGCGGACGGGCAACATGTCAATCAACTCCTCTTCATTTGTGCCACCCTACAGCACTATTTATTTGATCAGATTTGCCCATCTAGAAGGTTTTCTGGGAGGTTGTCACTTTTAGGGCCTTGGTTGCCCCATAAAGGAAGGCCTTATGCGGACGGGCAACATGTCAATCAACTCGTCTTCATTTGCGCCACTCTACAGCACCATTTATTTGATCAGATTTGCCCATCTAGAAGGTTTTCTGGGAGGTTGTTTGCCCATCTAGAAGGTTTTCTGGGATGTTGTCACATTTAGGGCCTTGGTTACCCCATAAAGTAAGGCCTTATGCGGACGGGCAACATGTCAATCAACTCGTCTTCATTTGTGCCACCCTACAGCACTATTTATTTGATCAGATTTGCCCATCTAGAAGGTTTTCTGGGAGGTTGTCACTTTTAGGGCCTTGGTTGCCCCATAAAGGAAGGCCTTATGCGGACTGCCAACATGTCAATCAACTCGTCTTCATTTGTGCCACCCTACAGCACCATGTATTTGATCAGATTTGCCCATCTAGAAGGATTTCTGGGAGGTTGTCACTTTTAGGGCCTTGGTTGCCCCATAAAGAAAGGCCTTATGCGGACGGGCAACATGTCAATCAACTCGTCTTCATTTGTGCCACCCTACAGCACCATTTATTTGATCAGATTTGCCCATCTAGAAGGTTTTCTGGGAGGTTGTCACTTTTAGGGCCTTGGTTGCCCCATAAAGAAAGGCCTTATGTCGACGGGCAACATGTCAATCAACTCGTCTTCATTTGTGCCACCCTACAGCAGATGCCATTTTTCCTGTTTTGATGGAATAAAAAATGTCAAAATGTCAAAATGTCAAATAAGTAACTAAGTTCACATCGCTTTTTGTTTGAGTGGATGAGAGGTGGAATTCCTACTGCGTTACTACTGTCGATGAATGTTTTCAGGGTCTTCCACCACCTTGATGGAGGTGTTTCACTACTTCTTAGAGTTGATTGGACTTTGGACAAGTATAACGCTTTGGCTTTCCCAACAGCCGATACAACTTCGTTCCGTTTCACTCTATATTTTTCCCAGGCATGTGAAATTTCGGTACGTTTTGCAATCGATACAAACGTTTTCTCTGTCTAATCAGTAATCTTATTTCATTATGGATCCATTTCGGTTGGTCTTTACGCGTGGTAATAAATTTGTTGGGTATGTGAATTGATGCAGTATCGAGTATTTTGTCGGTAAATTTAGAAACTATAGTATCGAGAGATCAAAGAGAGAGTTCCAATCGACGTTGGAGAAAGCCTCATTCAACAAAGCTTTAGCGGGACATAAATTATGACGTAAACAGGGATATCCTCCTGGGTATTGTCAAAAAAATATGCAAAACAGAAATTCCCACCTATCTTCACGAACCCCCACAACCCCCCCCCCCCCCCCTCCCCCTCCACCACCACCACAATGCCTTATTTGAAAGCAAGCACAATTAAAAATGAAGGGAAATAATGTCAGTCTGTCATAATGCGAAAACGTGATCCATATTTTAGAGACAGGGTCACAAACGTACATAGCTCATAATTATCTGCTTTCGATAAATATAAATCATTACTTGGGCAGCACGGTTTTTCGATAAACCGGTAATTACCGGTATTAAATGTGCTACCGGTAGAATACCGAGACGTCTGCAGAAATATCTGTTTATCGATATTCACGGTATTTTTTCAAATACTTACGATATTGTTCTTGGGGCGCGGTGGCTCAGTTGGTAGACGTGCAGGCTGCAAGCCGAGAGGTCCTGCGGCAACCGCGTTGTGTCCTTGGGCAAGACACCTCACCCCCATTGCCCATGTGGGGGGACGGTGACGCTGTGTACTAAGGCGTACTGCACGTCGATGGTGCACCTGTCTTCAACCTATGCTAACCCTGCTTGCGTGGAGTTAATATGTTGGGGAGCTGACAGTTGCTCGCCGTTGCTCGGTGGTTCTCTCCGGGTACTCCGGCTTCCTCCACCCGTAAAACTGTCGTGGTCATGATTAGCCATTGTGCGGGTCGCAAGGGATTGGTAAATCCCACATCGTCCTGCGCGCCTTCGGCGCGCTAAAAACTTTCATTCATTCAGTGACAAACTATTTTTTCGAAAACATGGATTCAGCACCAGTATCGGAACAAAATGAAATTATTATTATTATTATTCGACGAAACAGCAATTCCAAGTCTGTTTTATGAAGTACGTGATCGTGATAAAAGTGAAGCTGCGTTCGGCAAAATATTTTTCTGTAACAACAGACTTGTGGTCCTCAATTGGAATGGTCCCCTACCTGTTCATTTCATAGACAGTGAGTGGCAATTGCAATCTCGCATATTGGGGACATTATATTTTCCAGAAAACCACATTGGTGAAAATATCGCAAATGATTTGAGAGATATACTTAATAACTGGCAATTGGATCTATCAAAACTTGTCTGTATAACAATAGATAATGGTGCTAACATATTAAGTGCTACAAAAATATTTAACTGGCCACAACTGTCATGCTTCGGACATAATTTAAATTTAGCTGTAAATAACTCTATAAAAGTGACAAACGAGTATCTCGAATCTTAGGTGTGTGTCGGGCAATAGTTTCAGCATTTTCAACAAGTTGGATTCACCGACGAAATTTGATAAGTTACCAGGTCGAGTTAGGTTTGCCCCAACATTCTTTAATTCATTACTGGATCTGTTCATATGCTGGGTGGGTGTTGAAATGAAGAACGAACGGCGTGGACACTCTCAAGCTTTACTCTCTCTCTCTCAATTAATGGCATCGTCCGAGAAACGCCCCCCCCCCCCCCCAGATTGTTGTATTGGCATTATCCGACATTGCAGGCTGCGAAAATGAGTTTTGCAAGCGCAGTTGTTAATTACCAAGAATTGTAACTGATGGGCACTTGCCACGAGTTTTAATTAAAAAAGCAGTAAAAAGCCTGAAAATATGTGGTATGTTATGTTATTTGGAAATTCCTCCGTTAATTTTTCGCAACACCCTGTGAGAAACCCACATCACCAGAATCATCTCAGGTATATTCCGTTGGACTGAAGCTGCAGTTCGCGTCTTACACCCGTTTTATTGCGCTTGTACAGTCACTCCTTCGTTGATTTTTCGGAGGATCCCGAGTGAGGGGGCACGATGACGCTGTGTACTGAGGCGTACTGCACGTCGATGGTGCACATGTCTTCAACCAATCTAACCCTGCCTGTGCTGTGGTGCAGAGTTCAGAGTTACGATGTTGGAGAGCTGACAGCTGCTCGTCGTTGCTCGGTGGTTCTCTCCGGGTACTCCGGCTTCCTCCACCCGTAAAACTGTCACGGTCACGATTAGCCATTGTGCATAAGTATGTGACCTTAAACACCAATAAATAAATAAATAAATCCCAAGTGATATTTGTGCGCATACATTAATTTAGTCCCAGTCTGGCAGACACTGCAAACCATGGTGTGTGTTTCTTTAACAATGCTTGGGTGAGGTGGGTGATATTGGAGACAGCAATTTGTGCGAGCAGCAATTCGACGTCTTTCAATGTCACAAGTTTAATGGTATTATTTTCGAGTCGGAGTGCGTCTTTCAATGTCACAAGTTAAAGGTATTACTTCCGGGTCGGTGGGCTCGAATGTAGTCCCAGTTAAACAAAATAGGTCTCTTTAAACATGGTCATCGTGACGGTTTTAGAGGTAATTGTAGTGAGGTAGGATGGTTTGAAAGCAAGGCATACCAACCGGGACCATCAGATCAAGTAAAAGAGAGCGTACCAAGTGCCCGCCTCGATAATAGGTCATTTGCAGAATAACCGAAACTGACAATATTTCTTCGCATCTCTGGTGAAAAAATGCCTGTAAATTATCAGATCAGTAACCGTTTAAGTTTTATTGATGATGGGAAGCTCGGTGTATGGAGTTGATACAGAATGCCTTCGGAAGTAGCACGTAGTGCATTTTAAACAGGAACAAATAAGTAAATGGACATTTTTTCCTTCCTATCCCTAAACCGAATGGATGATTATCAAAAACAACGCACAACAGGGCGGGGATGTAGCTCAGTGGTAGAGCGTTCGCTTTGCATGTGAAAGGCCCCGGGTTCGATCCCCGGCATCTCCACACGCGCTTTTTCGGAAACTCAGTATCGAGTAAAAAGGAACACAGATTAAATGTGGTTTGTCCATGCAGGAAGTGAATTTGAAAAGTTTGCAAGAAAACTAATGCAATGTTGCATTCTCTTGTCATTTTCGTATTATTGTTATTTTAAAAAAAAAACAAAAAAAAAAAAAAACATGTTTCAATAACTGTTTCTTTTCTTCAGCTAAGAAGAAAACAATATGTGAGCTTATTTTTGTGAGCGCGTGTTTTTGCACTTGGTGAAAAAAAGTATTAAACCATACCAATAGTTAGTTTAATCCACCTGCCATTGTCAAAAATGTATGTCTCTGTGGCGCAATTGGTTAGCGCGTTCGGCTGTTAACCGAAAGGTTGGTGGTTCGAGCCCACCCAGGGACGGTCAAAAGTTTTGCTAGGTAAAATTTTTAACCTTTGTTCCTTTTATGATCTTTTTAATTATTTTTAATCTTTCTCTTCAAAGCCAAGCTCTTCAAAGTCACACTTTTCGCATTGAGCTCAACACAAGTGACAGATGTGCCGGCATAATGATTACACAGATCAATGACAGCAAAAATTAACGACGTCTCTGTGGCGCAATCGGTTAGCGCGTTCGGCTGTTAACCGAAAGGTTGGTGGTTCAAGCCCACCCAGGGACGATGGGGCTTTGTTTTATTAATTTACTCTCTTCATTGGTAAATTATTAAAATAAAAGGCATCATTTTTTTGTTCTTGAACTTGCCTACATTTTAAATGTGTTAATTTTTTACAATTGGACCAAAAAAAACTTATCTTATGGGGATGTAGCTCAGTGGTAGAGCGTTCGCTTCGCATGTGAAAGGCCCCGGGTTCGATCCCCGGCATCTCCAATGTTTATGATGCGCAAATTGACATGCTGAAACATAAGAGATCTTTAATGCCGAGACTGGTCAACTGTTTGCTTTTAACAGAAAACATCCACGATGTGACCACAGTTTGACATCAACAGAAAATATTTTCAAAACTACGTTTCTTTAGTTCAGAGTCGTGTTCTGTATAGGTGATCAAATAGGTTCTGTCTCAGTCTTATCTCAGTTCATGACATATGAAAACTACCCTGGTTCCCAGCTTTGATATGGGCCTCTATTTTGAGCTGTTCTTTCCATCCATATTATAGAGAAACACGCGTGTCCCCAGGCTAGATATAGACGAAACAGGCAGCTCAGCGAACGGCTTTCCCAGACGTTCGACGGACGATCGGACGAACTAAAAAAATGACCGATTTGATATAATACCGACAGCTGCACTTATAAATAATCTCTGTGGAAGAAAACGTCCAACTGAAAAAAAAGTTTGGTGGAGAGGGGTGCAGTGAGAATTGTTGGTCAGGCAGAGTTCCAAGTATCTAGGCCTATATCTGCCTACGTTTGCTTCTACAAGTCATCATAAACTGTCGAGCGACTATGAAAACAAGATCATTGTTTAGTTTTGTATTCCTGTTCTTGAAATATTCTGAATCTAGGTAGGCCTTGCTTTCTTCGCCCGCAACGCAAAGTTGCACAAAGGTTGGAAGTCAGAAAAGGAAAAGTTTGGTCTTAGATTCTCAGTAGTAATGATTGATATCATTAGAAACATTTTGACGCTGAAAATGCTCTTAAGTATCCTCAAGAAAAGCGTGCAGTTGCTATATATTTATAGGTCGGGGATGGGGGGTGGGGGGGGGGTGGGGGTGGGCGTAACGTCTGACAGCATCTCTGGTGAAAAAATGCCTGTAAATTATCAGATCAGTAACCGTTTAAGTTTTATTGATGATGGGAAGCTCGGTGTATGGAGTTGATACAGAATGCCTTCGGAAGTAGCACGTAGTGCATTTTAAACAGGAACAAATAAGTAAATGGACATTTTTTCCTTCCTATCCCTAAACCGAATGGATGATTATCAAAAACAACGCACAACAGGGCGGGGATGTAGCTCAGTGGTAGAGCGTTCGCTTTGCATGTGAAAGGCCCCGGGTTCGATCCCCGGCATCTCCACACGCGCTTTTTCGGAAACTCAGTATCGAGTAAAAAGGAACACAGATTAAATGTGGTTTGTCCATGCAGGAAGTGAATTTGAAAAGTTTGCAAGAAAACTAATGCAATGTTGCATTCTCTTGTCATTTTCGTATTATTGTTATTTTAAAAAAAAAACAAAAAAAAAAAAAAACATGTTTCAATAACTGTTTCTTTTCTTCAGCTAAGAAGAAAACAATATGTGAGCTTATTTTTGTGAGCGCGTGTTTTTGCACTTGGTGAAAAAAAGTATTAAACCATACCAATAGTTAGTTTAATCCACCTGCCATTGTCAAAAATGTATGTCTCTGTGGCGCAATTGGTTAGCGCGTTCGGCTGTTAACCGAAAGGTTGGTGGTTCGAGCCCACCCAGGGACGGTCAAAAGTTTTGCTAGGTAAAATTTTTAACCTTTGTTCCTTTTATGATCTTTTTAATTATTTTTAATCTTTCTCTTCAAAGCCAAGCTCTTCAAAGTCACACTTTTCGCATTGAGCTCAACACAAGTGACAGATGTGCCGGCATAATGATTACACAGATCAATGACAGCAAAAATTAACGACGTCTCTGTGGCGCAATCGGTTAGCGCGTTCGGCTGTTAACCGAAAGGTTGGTGGTTCAAGCCCACCCAGGGACGATGGGGCTTTGTTTTATTAATTTACTCTCTTCATTGGTAAATTATTAAAATAAAAGGCATCATTTTTTTGTTCTTGAACTTGCCTACATTTTAAATGTGTTAATTTTTTACAATTGGACCAAAAAAAACTTATCTTATGGGGATGTAGCTCAGTGGTAGAGCGTTCGCTTCGCATGTGAAAGGCCCCGGGTTCGATCCCCGGCATCTCCAATGTTTATGATGCGCAAATTGACATGCTGAAACATAAGAGATCTTTAATGCCGAGACTGGTCAACTGTTTGCTTTTAACAGAAAACATCCACGATGTGACCACAGTTTGACATCAACAGAAAATATTTTCAAAACTACGTTTCTTTAGTTCAGAGTCGTGTTCTGTATAGGTGATCAAATAGGTTCTGTCTCAGTCTTATCTCAGTTCATGACATATGAAAACTACCCTGGTTCCCAGCTTTGATATGGGCCTCTATTTTGAGCTGTTCTTTCCATCCATATTATAGAGAAACACGCGTGTCCCCAGGCTAGATATAGACGAAACAGGCAGCTCAGCGAACGGCTTTCCCAGACGTTCGACGGACGATCGGACGAACTAAAAAAATGACCGATTTGATATAATACCGACAGCTGCACTTATAAATAATCTCTGTGGAAGAAAACGTCCAACTGAAAAAAAAGTTTGGTGGAGAGGGGTGCAGTGAGAATTGTTGGTCAGGCAGAGTTCCAAGTATCTAGGCCTATATCTGCCTACGTTTGCTTCTACAAGTCATCATAAACTGTCGAGCGACTATGAAAACAAGATCATTGTTTAGTTTTGTATTCCTGTTCTTGAAATATTCTGAATCTAGGTAGGCCTTGCTTTCTTCGCCCGCAACGCAAAGTTGCACAAAGGTTGGAAGTCAGAAAAGGAAAAGTTTGGTCTTAGATTCTCAGTAGTAATGATTGATATCATTAGAAACATTTTGACGCTGAAAATGCTCTTAAGTATCCTCAAGAAAAGCGTGCAGTTGCTATATATTTATAGGTCGGGGATGGGGGGTGGGGGGGGGGTGGGGGTGGGCGTAACGTCTGACAGCATCTCTGGTGAAAAAATGCCTGTAAATTATCAGATCAGTAACCGTTTAAGTTTTATTGATGATGGGAAGCTCGGTGTATGGAGTTGATACAGAATGCCTTCGGAAGTAGCACGTAGTGCATTTTAAACAGGAACAAATAAGTAAATGGACATTTTTTCCTTCCTATCCCTAAACCGAATGGATGATTATCAAAAACAACGCACAACAGGGCGGGGATGTAGCTCAGTGGTAGAGCGTTCGCTTTGCATGTGAAAGGCCCCGGGTTCGATCCCCGGCATCTCCACACGCGCTTTTTCGGAAACTCAGTATCGAGTAAAAAGGAACACAGATTAAATGTGGTTTGTCCATGCAGGAAGTGAATTTGAAAAGTTTGCAAGAAAACTAATGCAATGTTGCATTCTCTTGTCATTTTCGTATTATTGTTATTTTAAAAAAAAAACAAAAAAAAAAAAAAAACATGTTTCAATAACTGTTTCTTTTCTTCAGCTAAGAAGAAAACAATATGTGAGCTTATTTTTGTGAGCGCGTGTTTTTGCACTTGGTGAAAAAAAGTATTAAACCATACCAATAGTTAGTTTAATCCACCTGCCATTGTCAAAAATGTATGTCTCTGTGGCGCAATTGGTTAGCGCGTTCGGCTGTTAACCGAAAGGTTGGTGGTTCGAGCCCACCCAGGGACGGTCAAAAGTTTTGCTAGGTAAAATTTTTAACCTTTGTTCCTTTTATGATCTTTTTAATTATTTTTAATCTTTCTCTTCAAAGCCAAGCTCTTCAAAGTCACACTTTTCGCATTGAGCTCAACACAAGTGACAGATGTGCCGGCATAATGATTACACAGATCAATGACAGCAAAAATTAACGACGTCTCTGTGGCGCAATCGGTTAGCGCGTTCGGCTGTTAACCGAAAGGTTGGTGGTTCAAGCCCACCCAGGGACGATGGGGCTTTGTTTTATTAATTTACTCTCTTCATTGGTAAATTATTAAAATAAAAGGCATCATTTTTTTGTTCTTGAACTTGCCTACATTTTAAATGTGTTAATTTTTTACAATTGGACCAAAAAAAACTTATCTTATGGGGATGTAGCTCAGTGGTAGAGCGTTCGCTTCGCATGTGAAAGGCCCCGGGTTCGATCCCCGGCATCTCCAATGTTTATGATGCGCAAATTGACATGCTGAAACATAAGAGATCTTTAATGCCGAGACTGGTCAACTGTTTGCTTTTAACAGAAAACATCCACGATGTGACCACAGTTTGACATCAACAGAAAATATTTTCAAAACTACGTTTCTTTAGTTCAGAGTCGTGTTCTGTATAGGTGATCAAATAGGTTCTGTCTCAGTCTTATCTCAGTTCATGACATATGAAAACTACCCTGGTTCCCAGCTTTGATATGGGCCTCTATTTTGAGCTGTTCTTTCCATCCATATTATAGAGAAACACGCGTGTCCCCAGGCTAGATATAGACGAAACAGGCAGCTCAGCGAACGGCTTTCCCAGACGTTCGACGGACGATCGGACGAACTAAAAAAATGACCGATTTGATATAATACCGACAGCTGCACTTATAAATAATCTCTGTGGAAGAAAACGTCCAACTGAAAAAAAAGTTTGGTGGAGAGGGGTGCAGTGAGAATTGTTGGTCAGGCAGAGTTCCAAGTATCTAGGCCTATATCTGCCTACGTTTGCTTCTACAAGTCATCATAAACTGTCGAGCGACTATGAAAACAAGATCATTGTTTAGTTTTGTATTCCTGTTCTTGAAATATTCTGAATCTAGGTAGGCCTTGCTTTCTTCGCCCGCAACGCAAAGTTGCACAAAGGTTGGAAGTCAGAAAAGGAAAAGTTTGGTCTTAGATTCTCAGTAGTAATGATTGATATCATTAGAAACATTTTGACGCTGAAAATGCTCTTAAGTATCCTCAAGAAAAGCGTGCAGTTGCTATATATTTATAGGTCGGGGATGGGGGGTGGGGGGGGGGTGGGGGTGGGCGTAACGTCTGACAGCATCTCTGGTGAAAAAATGCCTGTAAATTATCAGATCAGTAACCGTTTAAGTTTTATTGATGATGGGAAGCTCGGTGTATGGAGTTGATACAGAATGCCTTCGGAAGTAGCACGTAGTGCATTTTAAACAGGAACAAATAAGTAAATGGACATTTTTTCCTTCCTATCCCTAAACCGAATGGATGATTATCAAAAACAACGCACAACAGGGCGGGGATGTAGCTCAGTGGTAGAGCGTTCGCTTTGCATGTGAAAGGCCCCGGGTTCGATCCCCGGCATCTCCACACGCGCTTTTTCGGAAACTCAGTATCGAGTAAAAAGGAACACAGATTAAATGTGGTTTGTCCATGCAGGAAGTGAATTTGAAAAGTTTGCAAGAAAACTAATGCAATGTTGCATTCTCTTGTCATTTTCGTATTATTGTTATTTTAAAAAAAAAACAAAAAAAAAAAAAAACATGTTTCAATAACTGTTTCTTTTCTTCAGCTAAGAAGAAAACAATATGTGAGCTTATTTTTGTGAGCGCGTGTTTTTGCACTTGGTGAAAAAAAGTATTAAACCATACCAATAGTTAGTTTAATCCACCTGCCATTGTCAAAAATGTATGTCTCTGTGGCGCAATTGGTTAGCGCGTTCGGCTGTTAACCGAAAGGTTGGTGGTTCGAGCCCACCCAGGGACGGTCAAAAGTTTTGCTAGGTAAAATTTTTAACCTTTGTTCCTTTTATGATCTTTTTAATTATTTTTAATCTTTCTCTTCAAAGCCAAGCTCTTCAAAGTCACACTTTTCGCATTGAGCTCAACACAAGTGACAGATGTGCCGGCATAATGATTACACAGATCAATGACAGCAAAAATTAACGACGTCTCTGTGGCGCAATCGGTTAGCGCGTTCGGCTGTTAACCGAAAGGTTGGTGGTTCAAGCCCACCCAGGGACGATGGGGCTTTGTTTTATTAATTTACTCTCTTCATTGGTAAATTATTAAAATAAAAGGCATCATTTTTTTGTTCTTGAACTTGCCTACATTTTAAATGTGTTAATTTTTTACAATTGGACCAAAAAAAACTTATCTTATGGGGATGTAGCTCAGTGGTAGAGCGTTCGCTTCGCATGTGAAAGGCCCCGGGTTCGATCCCCGGCATCTCCAATGTTTATGATGCGCAAATTGACATGCTGAAACATAAGAGATCTTTAATGCCGAGACTGGTCAACTGTTTGCTTTTAACAGAAAACATCCACGATGTGACCACAGTTTGACATCAACAGAAAATATTTTCAAAACTACGTTTCTTTAGTTCAGAGTCGTGTTCTGTATAGGTGATCAAATAGGTTCTGTCTCAGTCTTATCTCAGTTCATGACATATGAAAACTACCCTGGTTCCCAGCTTTGATATGGGCCTCTATTTTGAGCTGTTCTTTCCATCCATATTATAGAGAAACACGCGTGTCCCCAGGCTAGATATAGACGAAACAGGCAGCTCAGCGAACGGCTTTCCCAGACGTTCGACGGACGATCGGACGAACTAAAAAAATGACCGATTTGATATAATACCGACAGCTGCACTTATAAATAATCTCTGTGGAAGAAAACGTCCAACTGAAAAAAAAGTTTGGTGGAGAGGGGTGCAGTGAGAATTGTTGGTCAGGCAGAGTTCCAAGTATCTAGGCCTATATCTGCCTACGTTTGCTTCTACAAGTCATCATAAACTGTCGAGCGACTATGAAAACAAGATCATTGTTTAGTTTTGTATTCCTGTTCTTGAAATATTCTGAATCTAGGTAGGCCTTGCTTTCTTCGCCCGCAACGCAAAGTTGCACAAAGGTTGGAAGTCAGAAAAGGAAAAGTTTGGTCTTAGATTCTCAGTAGTAATGATTGATATCATTAGAAACATTTTGACGCTGAAAATGCTCTTAAGTATCCTCAAGAAAAGCGTGCAGTTGCTATATATTTATAGGTCGGGGATGGGGGGGTGGGGGGGGGGGTGGGGGTGGGCGTAACGTCTGACAGCATCTCTGGTGAAAAAATGCCTGTAAATTATCAGATCAGTAACCGTTTAAGTTTTATTGATGATGGGAAGCTCGGTGTATGGAGTTGATACAGAATGCCTTCGGAAGTAGCACGTAGTGCATTTTAAACAGGAACAAATAAGTAAATGGACATTTTTTCCTTCCTATCCCTAAACCGAATGGATGATTATCAAAAACAACGCACAACAGGGCGGGGATGTAGCTCAGTGGTAGAGCGTTCGCTTTGCATGTGAAAGGCCCCGGGTTCGATCCCCGGCATCTCCACACGCGCTTTTTCGGAAACTCAGTATCGAGTAAAAAGGAACACAGATTAAATGTGGTTTGTCCATGCAGGAAGTGAATTTGAAAAGTTTGCAAGAAAACTAATGCAATGTTGCATTCTCTTGTCATTTTCGTATTATTGTTATTTTAAAAAAAAAACAAAAAAAAAAAAAAACATGTTTCAATAACTGTTTCTTTTCTTCAGCTAAGAAGAAAACAATATGTGAGCTTATTTTTGTGAGCGCGTGTTTTTGCACTTGGTGAAAAAAAGTATTAAACCATACCAATAGTTAGTTTAATCCACCTGCCATTGTCAAAAATGTATGTCTCTATGGCGCAATTGGTTAGCGCGTTCGGCTGTTAACCGAAAGGTTGGTGGTTCGAGCCCACCCAGGGACGGTCAAAAGTTTTGCTAGGTAAAATTTTTAACCTTTGTTCCTTTTATGATCTTTTTAATTATTTTTAATCTTTCTCTTCAAAGCCAAGCTCTTCAAAGTCACACTTTTCGCATTGAGCTCAACACAAGTGACAGATGTGCCGGCATAATGATTACACAGATCAATGACAGCAAAAATTAACGACGTCTCTGTGGCGCAATCGGTTAGCGCGTTCGGCTGTTAACCGAAAGGTTGGTGGTTCAAGCCCACCCAGGGACGATGGGGCTTTGTTTTATTAATTTACTCTCTTCATTGGTAAATTATTAAAATAAAAGGCATCATTTTTTTGTTCTTGAACTTGCCTACATTTTAAATGTGTTAATTTTTTACAATTGGACCAAAAAAAACTTATCTTATGGGGATGTAGCTCAGTGGTAGAGCGTTCGCTTCGCATGTGAAAGGCCCCGGGTTCGATCCCCGGCATCTCCAATGTTTATGATGCGCAAATTGACATGCTGAAACATAAGAGATCTTTAATGCCGAGACTGGTCAACTGTTTGCTTTTAACAGAAAACATCCACGATGTGACCACAGTTTGACATCAACAGAAAATATTTTCAAAACTACGTTTCTTTAGTTCAGAGTCGTGTTCTGTATAGGTGATCAAATAGGTTCTGTCTCAGTCTTATCTCAGTTCATGACATATGAAAACTACCCTGGTTCCCAGCTTTGATATGGGCCTCTATTTTGAGCTGTTCTTTCCATCCATATTATAGAGAAACACGCGTGTCCCCAGGCTAGATATAGACGAAACAGGCAGCTCAGCGAACGGCTTTCCCAGACGTTCGACGGACGATCGGACGAACTAAAAAAATGACCGATTTGATATAATACCGACAGCTGCACTTATAAATAATCTCTGTGGAAGAAAACGTCCAACTGAAAAAAAAGTTTGGTGGAGAGGGGTGCAGTGAGAATTGTTGGTCAGGCAGAGTTCCAAGTATCTAGGCCTATATCTGCCTACGTTTGCTTCTACAAGTCATCATAAACTGTCGAGCGACTATGAAAACAAGATCATTGTTTAGTTTTGTATTCCTGTTCTTGAAATATTCTGAATCTAGGTAGGCCTTGCTTTCTTCGCCCGCAACGCAAAGTTGCACAAAGGTTGGAAGTCAGAAAAGGAAAAGTTTGGTCTTAGATTCTCAGTAGTAATGATTGATATCATTAGAAACATTTTGACGCTGAAAATGCTCTTAAGTATCCTCAAGAAAAGCGTGCAGTTGCTATATATTTATAGGTCGGGGATGGGGGGTGGGGGGGGGGGGTGGGGGTGGGCGTAACGTCTGACAGCATCTCTGGTGAAAAAATGCCTGTAAATTATCAGATCAGTAACCGTTTAAGTTTTATTGATGATGGGAAGCTCGGTGTATGGAGTTGATACAGAATGCCTTCGGAAGTAGCACGTAGTGCATTTTAAACAGGAACAAATAAGTAAATGGACATTTTTTCCTTCCTATCCCTAAACCGAATGGATGATTATCAAAAACAACGCACAACAGGGCGGGGATGTAGCTCAGTGGTAGAGCGTTCGCTTTGCATGTGAAAGGCCCCGGGTTCGATCCCCGGCATCTCCACACGCGCTTTTTCGGAAACTCAGTATCGAGTAAAAAGGAACACAGATTAAATGTGGTTTGTCCATGCAGGAAGTGAATTTGAAAAGTTTGCAAGAAAACTAATGCAATGTTGCATTCTCTTGTCATTTTCGTATTATTGTTATTTTAAAAAAAAAACAAAAAAAAAAAAAAACATGTTTCAATAACTGTTTCTTTTCTTCAGCTAAGAAGAAAACAATATGTGAGCTTATTTTTGTGAGCGCGTGTTTTTGCACTTGGTGAAAAAAAGTATTAAACCATACCAATAGTTAGTTTAATCCACCTGCCATTGTCAAAAATGTATGTCTCTGTGGCGCAATTGGTTAGCGCGTTCGGCTGTTAACCGAAAGGTTGGTGGTTCGAGCCCACCCAGGGACGGTCAAAAGTTTTGCTAGGTAAAATTTTTAACCTTTGTTCCTTTTATGATCTTTTTAATTATTTTTAATCTTTCTCTTCAAAGCCAAGCTCTTCAAAGTCACACTTTTCGCATTGAGCTCAACACAAGTGACAGATGTGCCGGCATAATGATTACACAGATCAATGACAGCAAAAATTAACGACGTCTCTGTGGCGCAATCGGTTAGCGCGTTCGGCTGTTAACCGAAAGGTTGGTGGTTCAAGCCCACCCAGGGACGATGGGGCTTTGTTTTATTAATTTACTCTCTTCATTGGTAAATTATTAAAATAAAAGGCATCATTTTTTTGTTCTTGAACTTGCCTACATTTTAAATGTGTTAATTTTTTACAATTGGACCAAAAAAAACTTATCTTATGGGGATGTAGCTCAGTGGTAGAGCGTTCGCTTCGCATGTGAAAGGCCCCGGGTTCGATCCCCGGCATCTCCAATGTTTATGATGCGCAAATTGACATGCTGAAACATAAGAGATCTTTAATGCCGAGACTGGTCAACTGTTTGCTTTTAACAGAAAACATCCACGATGTGACCACAGTTTGACATCAACAGAAAATATTTTCAAAACTACGTTTCTTTAGTTCAGAGTCGTGTTCTGTATAGGTGATCAAATAGGTTCTGTCTCAGTCTTATCTCAGTTCATGACATATGAAAACTACCCTGGTTCCCAGCTTTGATATGGGCCTCTATTTTGAGCTGTTCTTTCCATCCATATTATAGAGAAACACGCGTGTCCCCAGGCTAGATATAGACGAAACAGGCAGCTCAGCGAACGGCTTTCCCAGACGTTCGACGGACGATCGGACGAACTAAAAAAATGACCGATTTGATATAATACCGACAGCTGCACTTATAAATAATCTCTGTGGAAGAAAACGTCCAACTGAAAAAAAAGTTTGGTGGAGAGGGGTGCAGTGAGAATTGTTGGTCAGGCAGAGTTCCAAGTATCTAGGCCTATATCTGCCTACGTTTGCTTCTACAAGTCATCATAAACTGTCGAGCGACTATGAAAACAAGATCATTGTTTAGTTTTGTATTCCTGTTCTTGAAATATTCTGAATCTAGGTAGGCCTTGCTTTCTTCGCCCGCAACGCAAAGTTGCACAAAGGTTGGAAGTCAGAAAAGGAAAAGTTTGGTCTTAGATTCTCAGTAGTAATGATTGATATCATTAGAAACATTTTGACGCTGAAAATGCTCTTAAGTATCCTCAAGAAAAGCGTGCAGTTGCTATATATTTATAGGTCGGGGATGGGGGGTGGGGGGGGGTGGGGGTGGGCGTAACGTCTGACAGCATCTCTGGTGAAAAAATGCCTGTAAATTATCAGATCAGTAACCGTTTAAGTTTTATTGATGATGGGAAGCTCGGTGTATGGAGTTGATACAGAATGCCTTCGGAAGTAGCACGTAGTGCATTTTAAACAGGAACAAATAAGTAAATGGACATTTTTTCCTTCCTATCCCTAAACCGAATGGATGATTATCAAAAACAACGCACAACAGGGCGGGGATGTAGCTCAGTGGTAGAGCGTTCGCTTTGCATGTGAAAGGCCCCGGGTTCGATCCCCGGCATCTCCACACGCGCTTTTTCGGAAACTCAGTATCGAGTAAAAAGGAACACAGATTAAATGTGGTTTGTCCATGCAGGAAGTGAATTTGAAAAGTTTGCAAGAAAACTAATGCAATGTTGCATTCTCTTGTCATTTTCGTATTATTGTTATTTTAAAAAAAAAACAAAAAAAAAAAAAAACATGTTTCAATAACTGTTTCTTTTCTTCAGCTAAGAAGAAAACAATATGTGAGCTTATTTTTGTGAGCGCGTGTTTTTGCACTTGGTGAAAAAAAGTATTAAACCATACCAATAGTTAGTTTAATCCACCTGCCATTGTCAAAAATGTATGTCTCTGTGGCGCAATTGGTTAGCGCGTTCGGCTGTTAACCGAAAGGTTGGTGGTTCGAGCCCACCCAGGGACGGTCAAAAGTTTTGCTAGGTAAAATTTTTAACCTTTGTTCCTTTTATGATCTTTTTAATTATTTTTAATCTTTCTCTTCAAAGCCAAGCTCTTCAAAGTCACACTTTTCGCATTGAGCTCAACACAAGTGACAGATGTGCCGGCATAATGATTACACAGATCAATGACAGCAAAAATTAACGACGTCTCTGTGGCGCAATCGGTTAGCGCGTTCGGCTGTTAACCGAAAGGTTGGTGGTTCAAGCCCGCCCAGGGACGATGGGGCTTTGTTTTATTAATTTACTCTCTTCATTGGTAAATTATTAAAATAAAAGGCATCATTTTTTTGTTCTTGAACTTGCCTACATTTTAAATGTGTTAATTTTTTACAATTGGACCAAAAAAAACTTATCTTATGGGGATGTAGCTCAGTGGTAGAGCGTTCGCTTCGCATGTGAAAGGCCCCGGGTTCGATCCCCGGCATCTCCAATGTTTATGATGCGCAAATTGACATGCTGAAACATAAGAGATCTTTAATGCCGAGACTGGTCAACTGTTTGCTTTTAACAGAAAACATCCACGATGTGACCACAGTTTGACATCAACAGAAAATATTTTCAAAACTACGTTTCTTTAGTTCAGAGTCGTGTTCTGTATAGGTGATCAAATAGGTTCTGTCTCAGTCTTATCTCAGTTCATGACATATGAAAACTACCCTGGTTCCCAGCTTTGATATGGGCCTCTATTTTGAGCTGTTCTTTCCATCCATATTATAGAGAAACACGCGTGTCCCCAGGCTAGATATAGACGAAACAGGCAGCTCAGCGAACGGCTTTCCCAGACGTTCGACGGACGATCGGACGAACTAAAAAAATGACCGATTTGATATAATACCGACAGCTGCACTTATAAATAATCTCTGTGGAAGAAAACGTCCAACTGAAAAAAAAGTTTGGTGGAGAGGGGTGCAGTGAGAATTGTTGGTCAGGCAGAGTTCCAAGTATCTAGGCCTATATCTGCCTACGTTTGCTTCTACAAGTCATCATAAACTGTCGAGCGACTATGAAAACAAGATCATTGTTTAGTTTTGTATTCCTGTTCTTGAAATATTCTGAATCTAGGTAGGCCTTGCTTTCTTCGCCCGCAACGCAAAGTTGCACAAAGGTTGGAAGTCAGAAAAGGAAAAGTTTGGTCTTAGATTCTCAGTAGTAATGATTGATATCATTAGAAACATTTTGACGCTGAAAATGCTCTTAAGTATCCTCAAGAAAAGCGTGCAGTTGCTATATATTTATAGGTCGGGGATGGGGGGTGGGGGGGGGGTGGGGGTGGGCGTAACGTCTGACAGCATCTCTGGTGAAAAAATGCCTGTAAATTATCAGATCAGTAACCGTTTAAGTTTTATTGATGATGGGAAGCTCGGTGTATGGAGTTGATACAGAATGCCTTCGGAAGTAGCACGTAGTGCATTTTAAACAGGAACAAATAAGTAAATGGACATTTTTTCCTTCCTATCCCTAAACCGAATGGATGATTATCAAAAACAACGCACAACAGGGCGGGGATGTAGCTCAGTGGTAGAGCGTTCGCTTTGCATGTGAAAGGCCCCGGGTTCGATCCCCGGCATCTCCACACGCGCTTTTTCGGAAACTCAGTATCGAGTAAAAAGGAACACAGATTAAATGTGGTTTGTCCATGCAGGAAGTGAATTTGAAAAGTTTGCAAGAAAACTAATGCAATGTTGCATTCTCTTGTCATTTTCGTATTATTGTTATTTTAAAAAAAAAACAAAAAAAAAAAAAAACATGTTTCAATAACTGTTTCTTTTCTTCAGCTAAGAAGAAAACAATATGTGAGCTTATTTTTGTGAGCGCGTGTTTTTGCACTTGGTGAAAAAAAGTATTAAACCATACCAATAGTTAGTTTAATCCACCTGCCATTGTCAAAAATGTATGTCTCTGTGGCGCAATTGGTTAGCGCGTTCGGCTGTTAACCGAAAGGTTGGTGGTTCGAGCCCACCCAGGGACGGTCAAAAGTTTTGCTAGGTAAAATTTTTAACCTTTGTTCCTTTTATGATCTTTTTAATTATTTTTAATCTTTCTCTTCAAAGCCAAGCTCTTCAAAGTCACACTTTTCGCATTGAGCTCAACACAAGTGACAGATGTGCCGGCATAATGATTACACAGATCAATGACAGCAAAAATTAACGACGTCTCTGTGGCGCAATCGGTTAGCGCGTTCGGCTGTTAACCGAAAGGTTGGTGGTTCAAGCCCACCCAGGGACGATGGGGCTTTGTTTTATTAATTTACTCTCTTCATTGGTAAATTATTAAAATAAAAGGCATCATTTTTTTGTTCTTGAACTTGCCTACATTTTAAATGTGTTAATTTTTTACAATTGGACCAAAAAAAACTTATCTTATGGGGATGTAGCTCAGTGGTAGAGCGTTCGCTTCGCATGTGAAAGGCCCCGGGTTCGATCCCCGGCATCTCCAATGTTTATGATGCGCAAATTGACATGCTGAAACATAAGAGATCTTTAATGCCGAGACTGGTCAACTGTTTGCTTTTAACAGAAAACATCCACGATGTGACCACAGTTTGACATCAACAGAAAATATTTTCAAAACTACGTTTCTTTAGTTCAGAGTCGTGTTCTGTATAGGTGATCAAATAGGTTCTGTCTCAGTCTTATCTCAGTTCATGACATATGAAAACTACCCTGGTTCCCAGCTTTGATATGGGCCTCTATTTTGAGCTGTTCTTTCCATCCATATTATAGAGAAACACGCGTGTCCCCAGGCTAGATATAGACGAAACAGGCAGCTCAGCGAACGGCTTTCCCAGACGTTCGACGGACGATCGGACGAACTAAAAAAATGACCGATTTGATATAATACCGACAGCTGCACTTATAAATAATCTCTGTGGAAGAAAACGTCCAACTGAAAAAAAAGTTTGGTGGAGAGGGGTGCAGTGAGAATTGTTGGTCAGGCAGAGTTCCAAGTATCTAGGCCTATATCTGCCTACGTTTGCTTCTACAAGTCATCATAAACTGTCGAGCGACTATGAAAACAAGATCATTGTTTAGTTTTGTATTCCTGTTCTTGAAATATTCTGAATCTAGGTAGGCCTTGCTTTCTTCGCCCGCAACGCAAAGTTGCACAAAGGTTGGAAGTCAGAAAAGGAAAAGTTTGGTCTTAGATTCTCAGTAGTAATGATTGATATCATTAGAAACATTTTGACGCTGAAAATGCTCTTAAGTATCCTCAAGAAAAGCGTGCAGTTGCTATATATTTATAGGTCGGGGATGGGGGGTGGGGGGGGGGGGGGTGGGGGTGGGCGTAACGTCTGACAGCATCTCTGGTGAAAAAATGCCTGTAAATTATCAGATCAGTAACCGTTTAAGTTTTATTGATGATGGGAAGCTCGGTGTATGGAGTTGATACAGAATGCCTTCGGAAGTAGCACGTAGTGCATTTTAAACAGGAACAAATAAGTAAATGGACATTTTTTCCTTCCTATCCCTAAACCGAATGGATGATTATCAAAAACAACGCACAACAGGGCGGGGATGTAGCTCAGTGGTAGAGCGTTCGCTTTGCATGTGAAAGGCCCCGGGTTCGATCCCCGGCATCTCCACACGCGCTTTTTCGGAAACTCAGTATCGAGTAAAAAGGAACACAGATTAAATGTGGTTTGTCCATGCAGGAAGTGAATTTGAAAAGTTTGCAAGAAAACTAATGCAATGTTGCATTCTCTTGTCATTTTCGTATTATTGTTATTTTAAAAAAAAAACAAAAAAAAAAAAAAACATGTTTCAATAACTGTTTCTTTTCTTCAGCTAAGAAGAAAACAATATGTGAGCTTATTTTTGTGAGCGCGTGTTTTTGCACTTGGTGAAAAAAAGTATTAAACCATACCAATAGTTAGTTTAATCCACCTGCCATTGTCAAAAATGTATGTCTCTGTGGCGCAATTGGTTAGCGCGTTCGGCTGTTAACCGAAAGGTTGGTGGTTCGAGCCCACCCAGGGACGGTCAAAAGTTTTGCTAGGTAAAATTTTTAACCTTTGTTCCTTTTATGATCTTTTTAATTATTTTTAATCTTTCTCTTCAAAGCCAAGCTCTTCAAAGTCACACTTTTCGCATTGAGCTCAACACAAGTGACAGATGTGCCGGCATAATGATTACACAGATCAATGACAGCAAAAATTAACGACGTCTCTGTGGCGCAATCGGTTAGCGCGTTCGGCTGTTAACCGAAAGGTTGGTGGTTCAAGCCCACCCAGGGACGATGGGGCTTTGTTTTATTAATTTACTCTCTTCATTGGTAAATTATTAAAATAAAAGGCATCATTTTTTTGTTCTTGAACTTGCCTACATTTTAAATGTGTTAATTTTTTACAATTGGACCAAAAAAAACTTATCTTATGGGGATGTAGCTCAGTGGTAGAGCGTTCGCTTCGCATGTGAAAGGCCCCGGGTTCGATCCCCGGCATCTCCAATGTTTATGATGCGCAAATTGACATGCTGAAACATAAGAGATCTTTAATGCCGAGACTGGTCAACTGTTTGCTTTTAACAGAAAACATCCACGATGTGACCACAGTTTGACATCAACAGAAAATATTTTCAAAACTACGTTTCTTTAGTTCAGAGTCGTGTTCTGTATAGGTGATCAAATAGGTTCTGTCTCAGTCTTATCTCAGTTCATGACATATGAAAACTACCCTGGTTCCCAGCTTTGATATGGGCCTCTATTTTGAGCTGTTCTTTCCATCCATATTATAGAGAAACACGCGTGTCCCCAGGCTAGATATAGACGAAACAGGCAGCTCAGCGAACGGCTTTCCCAGACGTTCGACGGACGATCGGACGAACTAAAAAAATGACCGATTTGATATAATACCGACAGCTGCACTTATAAATAATCTCTGTGGAAGAAAACGTCCAACTGAAAAAAAAGTTTGGTGGAGAGGGGTGCAGTGAGAATTGTTGGTCAGGCAGAGTTCCAAGTATCTAGGCCTATATCTGCCTACGTTTGCTTCTACAAGTCATCATAAACTGTCGAGCGACTATGAAAACAAGATCATTGTTTAGTTTTGTATTCCTGTTCTTGAAATATTCTGAATCTAGGTAGGCCTTGCTTTCTTCGCCCGCAACGCAAAGTTGCACAAAGGTTGGAAGTCAGAAAAGGAAAAGTTTGGTCTTAGATTCTCAGTAGTAATGATTGATATCATTAGAAACATTTTGACGCTGAAAATGCTCTTAAGTATCCTCAAGAAAAGCGTGCAGTTGCTATATATTTATAGGTCGGGGATGGGGGGTGGGGGGGGGGGGGTGGGGGTGGGCGTAACGTCTGACAGCATCTCTGGTGAAAAAATGCCTGTAAATTATCAGATCAGTAACCGTTTAAGTTTTATTGATGATGGGAAGCTCGGTGTATGGAGTTGATACAGAATGCCTTCGGAAGTAGCACGTAGTGCATTTTAAACAGGAACAAATAAGTAAATGGACATTTTTTCCTTCCTATCCCTAAACCGAATGGATGATTATCAAAAACAACGCACAACAGGGCGGGGATGTAGCTCAGTGGTAGAGCGTTCGCTTTGCATGTGAAAGGCCCCGGGTTCGATCCCCGGCATCTCCACACGCGCTTTTTCGGAAACTCAGTATCGAGTAAAAAGGAACACAGATTAAATGTGGTTTGTCCATGCAGGAAGTGAATTTGAAAAGTTTGCAAGAAAACTAATGCAATGTTGCATTCTCTTGTCATTTTCGTATTATTGTTATTTTAAAAAAAAAACAAAAAAAAAAAAAAACATGTTTCAATAACTGTTTCTTTTCTTCAGCTAAGAAGAAAACAATATGTGAGCTTATTTTTGTGAGCGCGTGTTTTTGCACTTGGTGAAAAAAAGTATTAAACCATACCAATAGTTAGTTTAATCCACCTGCCATTGTCAAAAATGTATGTCTCTGTGGCGCAATTGGTTAGCGCGTTCGGCTGTTAACCGAAAGGTTGGTGGTTCGAGCCCACCCAGGGACGGTCAAAAGTTTTGCTAGGTAAAATTTTTAACCTTTGTTCCTTTTATGATCTTTTTAATTATTTTTAATCTTTCTCTTCAAAGCCAAGCTCTTCAAAGTCACACTTTTCGCATTGAGCTCAACACAAGTGACAGATGTGCCGGCATAATGATTACACAGATCAATGACAGCAAAAATTAACGACGTCTCTGTGGCGCAATCGGTTAGCGCGTTCGGCTGTTAACCGAAAGGTTGGTGGTTCAAGCCCACCCAGGGACGATGGGGCTTTGTTTTATTAATTTACTCTCTTCATTGGTAAATTATTAAAATAAAAGGCATCATTTTTTTGTTCTTGAACTTGCCTACATTTTAAATGTGTTAATTTTTTACAATTGGACCAAAAAAAACTTATCTTATGGGGATGTAGCTCAGTGGTAGAGCGTTCGCTTCGCATGTGAAAGGCCCCGGGTTCGATCCCCGGCATCTCCAATGTTTATGATGCGCAAATTGACATGCTGAAACATAAGAGATCTTTAATGCCGAGACTGGTCAACTGTTTGCTTTTAACAGAAAACATCCACGATGTGACCACAGTTTGACATCAACAGAAAATATTTTCAAAACTACGTTTCTTTAGTTCAGAGTCGTGTTCTGTATAGGTGATCAAATAGGTTCTGTCTCAGTCTTATCTCAGTTCATGACATATGAAAACTACCCTGGTTCCCAGCTTTGATATGGGCCTCTATTTTGAGCTGTTCTTTCCATCCATATTATAGAGAAACACGCGTGTCCCCAGGCTAGATATAGACGAAACAGGCAGCTCAGCGAACGGCTTTCCCAGACGTTCGACGGACGATCGGACGAACTAAAAAAATGACCGATTTGATATAATACCGACAGCTGCACTTATAAATAATCTCTGTGGAAGAAAACGTCCAACTGAAAAAAAAGTTTGGTGGAGAGGGGTGCAGTGAGAATTGTTGGTCAGGCAGAGTTCCAAGTATCTAGGCCTATATCTGCCTACGTTTGCTTCTACAAGTCATCATAAACTGTCGAGCGACTATGAAAACAAGATCATTGTTTAGTTTTGTATTCCTGTTCTTGAAATATTCTGAATCTAGGTAGGCCTTGCTTTCTTCGCCCGCAACGCAAAGTTGCACAAAGGTTGGAAGTCAGAAAAGGAAAAGTTTGGTCTTAGATTCTCAGTAGTAATGATTGATATCATTAGAAACATTTTGACGCTGAAAATGCTCTTAAGTATCCTCAAGAAAAGCGTGCAGTTGCTATATATTTATAGGTCGGGGATGGGGGGTGGGGGGGGGGGGGGGGTGGGGGTGGGCGTAACGTCTGACAGCATCTCTGGTGAAAAAATGCCTGTAAATTATCAGATCAGTAACCGTTTAAGTTTTATTGATGATGGGAAGCTCGGTGTATGGAGTTGATACAGAATGCCTTCGGAAGTAGCACGTAGTGCATTTTAAACAGGAACAAATAAGTAAATGGACATTTTTTCCTTCCTATCCCTAAACCGAATGGATGATTATCAAAAACAACGCACAACAGGGCGGGGATGTAGCTCAGTGGTAGAGCGTTCGCTTTGCATGTGAAAGGCCCCGGGTTCGATCCCCGGCATCTCCACACGCGCTTTTTCGGAAACTCAGTATCGAGTAAAAAGGAACACAGATTAAATGTGGTTTGTCCATGCAGGAAGTGAATTTGAAAAGTTTGCAAGAAAACTAATGCAATGTTGCATTCTCTTGTCATTTTCGTATTATTGTTATTTTAAAAAAAAAACAAAAAAAAAAAAAAACATGTTTCAATAACTGTTTCTTTTCTTCAGCTAAGAAGAAAACAATATGTGAGCTTATTTTTGTGAGCGCGTGTTTTTGCACTTGGTGAAAAAAAGTATTAAACCATACCAATAGTTAGTTTAATCCACCTGCCATTGTCAAAAATGTATGTCTCTGTGGCGCAATTGGTTAGCGCGTTCGGCTGTTAACCGAAAGGTTGGTGGTTCGAGCCCACCCAGGGACGGTCAAAAGTTTTGCTAGGTAAAATTTTTAACCTTTGTTCCTTTTATGATCTTTTTAATTATTTTTAATCTTTCTCTTCAAAGCCAAGCTCTTCAAAGTCACACTTTTCGCATTGAGCTCAACACAAGTGACAGATGTGCCGGCATAATGATTACACAGATCAATGACAGCAAAAATTAACGACGTCTCTGTGGCGCAATCGGTTAGCGCGTTCGGCTGTTAACCGAAAGGTTGGTGGTTCAAGCCCACCCAGGGACGATGGGGCTTTGTTTTATTAATTTACTCTCTTCATTGGTAAATTATTAAAATAAAAGGCATCATTTTTTTGTTCTTGAACTTGCCTACATTTTAAATGTGTTAATTTTTTACAATTGGACCAAAAAAAACTTATCTTATGGGGATGTAGCTCAGTGGTAGAGCGTTCGCTTCGCATGTGAAAGGCCCCGGGTTCGATCCCCGGCATCTCCAATGTTTATGATGCGCAAATTGACATGCTGAAACATAAGAGATCTTTAATGCCGAGACTGGTCAACTGTTTGCTTTTAACAGAAAACATCCACGATGTGACCACAGTTTGACATCAACAGAAAATATTTTCAAAACTACGTTTCTTTAGTTCAGAGTCGTGTTCTGTATAGGTGATCAAATAGGTTCTGTCTCAGTCTTATCTCAGTTCATGACATATGAAAACTACCCTGGTTCCCAGCTTTGATATGGGCCTCTATTTTGAGCTGTTCTTTCCATCCATATTATAGAGAAACACGCGTGTCCCCAGGCTAGATATAGACGAAACAGGCAGCTCAGCGAACGGCTTTCCCAGACGTTCGACGGACGATCGGACGAACTAAAAAAATGACCGATTTGATATAATACCGACAGCTGCACTTATAAATAATCTCTGTGGAAGAAAACGTCCAACTGAAAAAAAAGTTTGGTGGAGAGGGGTGCAGTGAGAATTGTTGGTCAGGCAGAGTTCCAAGTATCTAGGCCTATATCTGCCTACGTTTGCTTCTACAAGTCATCATAAACTGTCGAGCGACTATGAAAACAAGATCATTGTTTAGTTTTGTATTCCTGTTCTTGAAATATTCTGAATCTAGGTAGGCCTTGCTTTCTTCGCCCGCAACGCAAAGTTGCACAAAGGTTGGAAGTCAGAAAAGGAAAAGTTTGGTCTTAGATTCTCAGTAGTAATGATTGATATCATTAGAAACATTTTGACGCTGAAAATGCTCTTAAGTATCCTCAAGAAAAGCGTGCAGTTGCTATATATTTATAGGTCGGGGATGGGGGGTGGGGGGGGGGTGGGGGTGGGCGTAACGTCTGACAGCATCTCTGGTGAAAAAATGCCTGTAAATTATCAGATCAGTAACCGTTTAAGTTTTATTGATGATGGGAAGCTCGGTGTATGGAGTTGATACAGAATGCCTTCGGAAGTAGCACGTAGTGCATTTTAAACAGGAACAAATAAGTAAATGGACATTTTTTCCTTCCTATCCCTAAACCGAATGGATGATTATCAAAAACAACGCACAACAGGGCGGGGATGTAGCTCAGTGGTAGAGCGTTCGCTTTGCATGTGAAAGGCCCCGGGTTCGATCCCCGGCATCTCCACACGCGCTTTTTCGGAAACTCAGTATCGAGTAAAAAGGAACACAGATTAAATGTGGTTTGTCCATGCAGGAAGTGAATTTGAAAAGTTTGCAAGAAAACTAATGCAATGTTGCATTCTCTTGTCATTTTCGTATTATTGTTATTTTAAAAAAAAAACAAAAAAAAAAAAAAACATGTTTCAATAACTGTTTCTTTTCTTCAGCTAAGAAGAAAACAATATGTGAGCTTATTTTTGTGAGCGCGTGTTTTTGCACTTGGTGAAAAAAAGTATTAAACCATACCAATAGTTAGTTTAATCCACCTGCCATTGTCAAAAATGTATGTCTCTGTGGCGCAATTGGTTAGCGCGTTCGGCTGTTAACCGAAAGGTTGGTGGTTCGAGCCCACCCAGGGACGGTCAAAAGTTTTGCTAGGTAAAATTTTTAACCTTTGTTCCTTTTATGATCTTTTTAATTATTTTTAATCTTTCTCTTCAAAGCCAAGCTCTTCAAAGTCACACTTTTCGCATTGAGCTCAACACAAGTGACAGATGTGCCGGCATAATGATTACACAGATCAATGACAGCAAAAATTAACGACGTCTCTGTGGCGCAATCGGTTAGCGCGTTCGGCTGTTAACCGAAAGGTTGGTGGTTCAAGCCCACCCAGGGACGATGGGGCTTTGTTTTATTAATTTACTCTCTTCATTGGTAAATTATTAAAATAAAAGGCATCATTTTTTTGTTCTTGAACTTGCCTACATTTTAAATGTGTTAATTTTTTACAATTGGACCAAAAAAAACTTATCTTATGGGGATGTAGCTCAGTGGTAGAGCGTTCGCTTCGCATGTGAAAGGCCCCGGGTTCGATCCCCGGCATCTCCAATGTTTATGATGCGCAAATTGACATGCTGAAACATAAGAGATCTTTAATGCCGAGACTGGTCAACTGTTTGCTTTTAACAGAAAACATCCACGATGTGACCACAGTTTGACATCAACAGAAAATATTTTCAAAACTACGTTTCTTTAGTTCAGAGTCGTGTTCTGTATAGGTGATCAAATAGGTTCTGTCTCAGTCTTATCTCAGTTCATGACATATGAAAACTACCCTGGTTCCCAGCTTTGATATGGGCCTCTATTTTGAGCTGTTCTTTCCATCCATATTATAGAGAAACACGCGTGTCCCCAGGCTAGATATAGACGAAACAGGCAGCTCAGCGAACGGCTTTCCCAGACGTTCGACGGACGATCGGACGAACTAAAAAAATGACCGATTTGATATAATACCGACAGCTGCACTTATAAATAATCTCTGTGGAAGAAAACGTCCAACTGAAAAAAAAGTTTGGTGGAGAGGGGTGCAGTGAGAATTGTTGGTCAGGCAGAGTTCCAAGTATCTAGGCCTATATCTGCCTACGTTTGCTTCTACAAGTCATCATAAACTGTCGAGCGACTATGAAAACAAGATCATTGTTTAGTTTTGTATTCCTGTTCTTGAAATATTCTGAATCTAGGTAGGCCTTGCTTTCTTCGCCCGCAACGCAAAGTTGCACAAAGGTTGGAAGTCAGAAAAGGAAAAGTTTGGTCTTAGATTCTCAGTAGTAATGATTGATATCATTAGAAACATTTTGACGCTGAAAATGCTCTTAAGTATCCTCAAGAAAAGCGTGCAGTTGCTATATATTTATAGGTCGGGGATGGGGGGTGGGGGGGGGGGTGGGGGTGGGCGTAACGTCTGACAGCATCTCTGGTGAAAAAATGCCTGTAAATTATCAGATCAGTAACCGTTTAAGTTTTATTGATGATGGGAAGCTCGGTGTATGGAGTTGATACAGAATGCCTTCGGAAGTAGCACGTAGTGCATTTTAAACAGGAACAAATAAGTAAATGGACATTTTTTCCTTCCTATCCCTAAACCGAATGGATGATTATCAAAAACAACGCACAACAGGGCGGGGATGTAGCTCAGTGGTAGAGCGTTCGCTTTGCATGTGAAAGGCCCCGGGTTCGATCCCCGGCATCTCCACACGCGCTTTTTCGGAAACTCAGTATCGAGTAAAAAGGAACACAGATTAAATGTGGTTTGTCCATGCAGGAAGTGAATTTGAAAAGTTTGCAAGAAAACTAATGCAATGTTGCATTCTCTTGTCATTTTCGTATTATTGTTATTTTAAAAAAAAAACAAAAAAAAAAAAAAACATGTTTCAATAACTGTTTCTTTTCTTCAGCTAAGAAGAAAACAATATGTGAGCTTATTTTTGTGAGCGCGTGTTTTTGCACTTGGTGAAAAAAAGTATTAAACCATACCAATAGTTAGTTTAATCCACCTGCCATTGTCAAAAATGTATGTCTCTGTGGCGCAATTGGTTAGCGCGTTCGGCTGTTAACCGAAAGGTTGGTGGTTCGAGCCCACCCAGGGACGGTCAAAAGTTTTGCTAGGTAAAATTTTTAACCTTTGTTCCTTTTATGATCTTTTTAATTATTTTTAATCTTTCTCTTCAAAGCCAAGCTCTTCAAAGTCACACTTTTCGCATTGAGCTCAACACAAGTGACAGATGTGCCGGCATAATGATTACACAGATCAATGACAGCAAAAATTAACGACGTCTCTGTGGCGCAATCGGTTAGCGCGTTCGGCTGTTAACCGAAAGGTTGGTGGTTCAAGCCCACCCAGGGACGATGGGGCTTTGTTTTATTAATTTACTCTCTTCATTGGTAAATTATTAAAATAAAAGGCATCATTTTTTTGTTCTTGAACTTGCCTACATTTTAAATGTGTTAATTTTTTACAATTGGACCAAAAAAAACTTATCTTATGGGGATGTAGCTCAGTGGTAGAGCGTTCGCTTCGCATGTGAAAGGCCCCGGGTTCGATCCCCGGCATCTCCAATGTTTATGATGCGCAAATTGACATGCTGAAACATAAGAGATCTTTAATGCCGAGACTGGTCAACTGTTTGCTTTTAACAGAAAACATCCACGATGTGACCACAGTTTGACATCAACAGAAAATATTTTCAAAACTACGTTTCTTTAGTTCAGAGTCGTGTTCTGTATAGGTGATCAAATAGGTTCTGTCTCAGTCTTATCTCAGTTCATGACATATGAAAACTACCCTGGTTCCCAGCTTTGATATGGGCCTCTATTTTGAGCTGTTCTTTCCATCCATATTATAGAGAAACACGCGTGTCCCCAGGCTAGATATAGACGAAACAGGCAGCTCAGCGAACGGCTTTCCCAGACGTTCGACGGACGATCGGACGAACTAAAAAAATGACCGATTTGATATAATACCGACAGCTGCACTTATAAATAATCTCTGTGGAAGAAAACGTCCAACTGAAAAAAAAGTTTGGTGGAGAGGGGTGCAGTGAGAATTGTTGGTCAGGCAGAGTTCCAAGTATCTAGGCCTATATCTGCCTACGTTTGCTTCTACAAGTCATCATAAACTGTCGAGCGACTATGAAAACAAGATCATTGTTTAGTTTTGTATTCCTGTTCTTGAAATATTCTGAATCTAGGTAGGCCTTGCTTTCTTCGCCCGCAACGCAAAGTTGCACAAAGGTTGGAAGTCAGAAAAGGAAAAGTTTGGTCTTAGATTCTCAGTAGTAATGATTGATATCATTAGAAACATTTTGACGCTGAAAATGCTCTTAAGTATCCTCAAGAAAAGCGTGCAGTTGCTATATATTTATAGGTCGGGGATGGGGGGTGGGGGGGGGGTGGGGGTGGGCGTAACGTCTGACAGCATCTCTGGTGAAAAAATGCCTGTAAATTATCAGATCAGTAACCGTTTAAGTTTTATTGATGATGGGAAGCTCGGTGTATGGAGTTGATACAGAATGCCTTCGGAAGTAGCACGTAGTGCATTTTAAACAGGAACAAATAAGTAAATGGACATTTTTTCCTTCCTATCCCTAAACCGAATGGATGATTATCAAAAACAACGCACAACAGGGCGGGGATGTAGCTCAGTGGTAGAGCGTTCGCTTTGCATGTGAAAGGCCCCGGGTTCGATCCCCGGCATCTCCACACGCGCTTTTTCGGAAACTCAGTATCGAGTCAAAAGGAACACAGATTAAATGTGGTTTGTCCATGCAGGAAGTGAATTTGAAAAGTTTGCAAGAAAACTAATGCAATGTTGCATTCTCTTGTCATTTTCGTATTATTGTTATTTTAAAAAAAAAACAAAAAAAAAAAAAAACATGTTTCAATAACTGTTTCTTTTCTTCAGCTAAGAAGAAAACAATATGTGAGCTTATTTTTGTGAGCGCGTGTTTTTGCACTTGGTGAAAAAAAGTATTAAACCATACCAATAGTTAGTTTAATCCACCTGCCATTGTCAAAAATGTATGTCTCTGTGGCGCAATTGGTTAGCGCGTTCGGCTGTTAACCGAAAGGTTGGTGGTTCGAGCCCACCCAGGGACGGTCAAAAGTTTTGCTAGGTAAAATTTTTAACCTTTGTTCCTTTTATGATCTTTTTAATTATTTTTAATCTTTCTCTTCAAAGCCAAGCTCTTCAAAGTCACACTTTTCGCATTGAGCTCAACACAAGTGACAGATGTGCCGGCATAATGATTACACAGATCAATGACAGCAAAAATTAACGACGTCTCTGTGGCGCAATCGGTTAGCGCGTTCGGCTGTTAACCGAAAGGTTGGTGGTTCAAGCCCACCCAGGGACGATGGGGCTTTGTTTTATTAATTTACTCTCTTCATTGGTAAATTATTAAAATAAAAGGCATCATTTTTTTGTTCTTGAACTTGCCTACATTTTAAATGTGTTAATTTTTTACAATTGGACCAAAAAAAACTTATCTTATGGGGATGTAGCTCAGTGGTAGAGCGTTCGCTTCGCATGTGAAAGGCCCCGGGTTCGATCCCCGGCATCTCCAATGTTTATGATGCGCAAATTGACATGCTGAAACATAAGAGATCTTTAATGCCGAGACTGGTCAACTGTTTGCTTTTAACAGAAAACATCCACGATGTGACCACAGTTTGACATCAACAGAAAATATTTTCAAAACTACGTTTCTTTAGTTCAGAGTCGTGTTCTGTATAGGTGATCAAATAGGTTCTGTCTCAGTCTTATCTCAGTTCATGACATATGAAAACTACCCTGGTTCCCAGCTTTGATATGGGCCTCTATTTTGAGCTGTTCTTTCCATCCATATTATAGAGAAACACGCGTGTCCCCAGGCTAGATATAGACGAAACAGGCAGCTCAGCGAACGGCTTTCCCAGACGTTCGACGGACGATCGGACGAACTAAAAAAATGACCGATTTGATATAATACCGACAGCTGCACTTATAAATAATCTCTGTGGAAGAAAACGTCCAACTGAAAAAAAAGTTTGGTGGAGAGGGGTGCAGTGAGAATTGTTGGTCAGGCAGAGTTCCAAGTATCTAGGCCTATATCTGCCTACGTTTGCTTCTACAAGTCATCATAAACTGTCGAGCGACTATGAAAACAAGATCATTGTTTAGTTTTGTATTCCTGTTCTTGAAATATTCTGAATCTAGGTAGGCCTTGCTTTCTTCGCCCGCAACGCAAAGTTGCACAAAGGTTGGAAGTCAGAAAAGGAAAAGTTTGGTCTTAGATTCTCAGTAGTAATGATTGATATCATTAGAAACATTTTGACGCTGAAAATGCTCTTAAGTATCCTCAAGAAAAGCGTGCAGTTGCTATATATTTATAGGTCGGGGATGGGGGGTGGGGGGGGGGGTGGGGGTGGGCGTAACGTCTGACAGCATCTCTGGTGAAAAAATGCCTGTAAATTATCAGATCAGTAACCGTTTAAGTTTTATTGATGATGGGAAGCTCGGTGTATGGAGTTGATACAGAATGCCTTCGGAAGTAGCACGTAGTGCATTTTAAACAGGAACAAATAAGTAAATGGACATTTTTTCCTTCCTATCCCTAAACCGAATGGATGATTATCAAAAACAACGCACAACAGGGCGGGGATGTAGCTCAGTGGTAGAGCGTTCGCTTTGCATGTGAAAGGCCCCGGGTTCGATCCCCGGCATCTCCACACGCGCTTTTTCGGAAACTCAGTATCGAGTAAAAAGGAACACAGATTAAATGTGGTTTGTCCATGCAGGAAGTGAATTTGAAAAGTTTGCAAGAAAACTAATGCAATGTTGCATTCTCTTGTCATTTTCGTATTATTGTTATTTTAAAAAAAAAACAAAAAAAAAAAAAAACATGTTTCAATAACTGTTTCTTTTCTTCAGCTAAGAAGAAAACAATATGTGAGCTTATTTTTGTGAGCGCGTGTTTTTGCACTTGGTGAAAAAAAGTATTAAACCATACCAATAGTTAGTTTAATCCACCTGCCATTGTCAAAAATGTATGTCTCTGTGGCGCAATTGGTTAGCGCGTTCGGCTGTTAACCGAAAGGTTGGTGGTTCGAGCCCACCCAGGGACGGTCAAAAGTTTTGCTAGGTAAAATTTTTAACCTTTGTTCCTTTTATGATCTTTTTAATTATTTTTAATCTTTCTCTTCAAAGCCAAGCTCTTCAAAGTCACACTTTTCGCATTGAGCTCAACACAAGTGACAGATGTGCCGGCATAATGATTACACAGATCAATGACAGCAAAAATTAACGACGTCTCTGTGGCGCAATCGGTTAGCGCGTTCGGCTGTTAACCGAAAGGTTGGTGGTTCAAGCCCACCCAGGGACGATGGGGCTTTGTTTTATTAATTTACTCTCTTCATTGGTAAATTATTAAAATAAAAGGCATCATTTTTTTGTTCTTGAACTTGCCTACATTTTAAATGTGTTAATTTTTTACAATTGGACCAAAAAAAACTTATCTTATGGGGATGTAGCTCAGTGGTAGAGCGTTCGCTTCGCATGTGAAAGGCCCCGGGTTCGATCCCCGGCATCTCCAATGTTTATGATGCGCAAATTGACATGCTGAAACATAAGAGATCTTTAATGCCGAGACTGGTCAACTGTTTGCTTTTAACAGAAAACATCCACGATGTGACCACAGTTTGACATCAACAGAAAATATTTTCAAAACTACGTTTCTTTAGTTCAGAGTCGTGTTCTGTATAGGTGATCAAATAGGTTCTGTCTCAGTCTTATCTCAGTTCATGACATATGAAAACTACCCTGGTTCCCAGCTTTGATATGGGCCTCTATTTTGAGCTGTTCTTTCCATCCATATTATAGAGAAACACGCGTGTCCCCAGGCTAGATATAGACGAAACAGGCAGCTCAGCGAACGGCTTTCCCAGACGTTCGACGGACGATCGGACGAACTAAAAAAATGACCGATTTGATATAATACCGACAGCTGCACTTATAAATAATCTCTGTGGAAGAAAACGTCCAACTGAAAAAAAAGTTTGGTGGAGAGGGGTGCAGTGAGAATTGTTGGTCAGGCAGAGTTCCAAGTATCTAGGCCTATATCTGCCTACGTTTGCTTCTACAAGTCATCATAAACTGTCGAGCGACTATGAAAACAAGATCATTGTTTAGTTTTGTATTCCTGTTCTTGAAATATTCTGAATCTAGGTAGGCCTTGCTTTCTTCGCCCGCAACGCAAAGTTGCACAAAGGTTGGAAGTCAGAAAAGGAAAAGTTTGGTCTTAGATTCTCAGTAGTAATGATTGATATCATTAGAAACATTTTGACGCTGAAAATGCTCTTAAGTATCCTCAAGAAAAGCGTGCAGTTGCTATATATTTATAGGTCGGGGATGGGGGGTGGGGGGGGTGGGGGTGGGCGTAACGTCTGACAGCATCTCTGGTGAAAAAATGCCTGTAAATTATCAGATCAGTAACCGTTTAAGTTTTATTGATGATGGGAAGCTCGGTGTATGGAGTTGATACAGAATGCCTTCGGAAGTAGCACGTAGTGCATTTTAAACAGGAACAAATAAGTAAATGGACATTTTTTCCTTCCTATCCCTAAACCGAATGGATGATTATCAAAAACAACGCACAACAGGGCGGGGATGTAGCTCAGTGGTAGAGCGTTCGCTTTGCATGTGAAAGGCCCCGGGTTCGATCCCCGGCATCTCCACACGCGCTTTTTCGGAAACTCAGTATCGAGTAAAAAGGAACACAGATTAAATGTGGTTTGTCCATGCAGGAAGTGAATTTGAAAAGTTTGCAAGAAAACTAATGCAATGTTGCATTCTCTTGTCATTTTCGTATTATTGTTATTTTAAAAAAAAAACAAAAAAAAAAAAAAACATGTTTCAATAACTGTTTCTTTTCTTCAGCTAAGAAGAAAACAATATGTGAGCTTATTTTTGTGAGCGCGTGTTTTTGCACTTGGTGAAAAAAAAGTATAAGGCGAGGTCATTAGCATAGTGGTTAGCGCATCAGACTTCGGACCATAAGATTGGGGGTTCAAGCCCCCGAAAAGCCGATGAACAGTGGTGCCTGTTAATCATCGGTGATAGCGTCTAGTTCAAGCCGTACATAAGAACAGTGCTTCATTGAGTATCACTAGACTTGAATAGTCGTTAGCGGCTGAGGAATGGATGTCCCTTCTGTGCTTGAGTGCCATCCGGCATCAATACTAGATGCTGTTGTCCTCGTGTGGACTCTCACGTGTCGAACCGTAACAGTGCTTCATTGAGTATCACTGGGTATCATCGTGTAGTGGTGCGCTTGCATGTTGGAAGATCTGTTCTGAAGTGGTATTCCTAGCACCCATAACATCCCGATGAACAGTGGGTGCCTGTTAAACATCGAGGTTACGTCTCGGATGAGTCGTCAACGGCAGAGGAATGGATGTCCGATGTCCTATCTGTGCTTGAGCGTCGTAAGGCATCAACACCAGGTGTCGTGTGTCCTCATGTGGAATTACGTGCCTTACACTGAGTTACAGGCACGTTAGCGATTGCTCCTGCATGGCTGAAGATCATCTAGATCTGTGACATCTGTTCTGAGCGGTATTCATAGCACCCCAAATATCTGTGAATCATCTCTAAATGATTTTTTGGCGAGGTCATTAGCCTAGTGGTTAGCGCATCAGACTTCGGACCATAAGATTGGGGGTTCAAGCCCCCGAAAAGCCGATGAACAGTGGTGCCTGTTAATCATCGGTGATAGCGTCTAGTTCAAGCCGTACATAAGAACAGTGCTTCATTGAGTATCACTAGGCTTGAATAGTCGTTAGCGGCTGAGGAATGGATGTCCCTTCTGTGCTTGAGTGCCATCCGGCATCAATACTAGATGCTGTTGTCCTCGTGTGGACTCTCACGTGTCGAACCGTAACAGTGCTTCATTGAGTATCACTGGGTATCATCGTGTAGTGGTGCGCTTGCATGTTGGAAGATCTGTTCTGAAGTGGTATTCCTAGCACCCATAACATCCCGATGAACAGTGGGTGCCTGTTAAACATCGAGGTTACGTCTCGGATGAGTCGTCAACGGCAGAGGAATGGATGTCCGATGTCCTATCTGTGCTTGAGCGTCGTAAGGCATCAACACCAGGTGTCGTGTGTCCTCATGTGGAATTACGTGCCTTACACTGAGTTACAGGCTCGTTAGCGATTGCTCCTGCATGGCTGAAGATCATCTAGATCTGTGACATCTGTTCTGAGCGGTATTCATAGCACCCCAAATATCTGTGAATCATCTCTAAATGATTTTTTGGCGAGGTCATTAGCCTAGTGGTTAGCGCATCAGACTTCGGACCATAAGATTGGGGGTTCAAGCCCCCGAAAAGCCGATGAACAGTGGTGCCTGTTAATCATCGGTGATAGCGTCTAGTTCAATCCGTACATAAGAACAGTGCTTCATTGAGTATCACTAGGCTTGAATAGTCGTTAGCGGCTGAGGAATGGATGTCCCTTCTGTGCTTGAGTGCCATCCGGCATCAATACTAGATGCTGTTGTCCTCGTGTGGACTCTCACGTGTCGAACCGTAACAGTGCTTCATTGAGTATCACTGGGTATCATCGTGTAGTGGTGCGCTTGCATGTTGGAAGATCTGTTCTGAAGTGGTATTCCTAGCACCCATAACATCCCGATGAACAGTGGGTGCCTGTTAAACATCGAGGTTACGTCTCGGATGAGTCGTCAACGGCAGAGGAATGGATGTCCGATGTCCTATCTGTGCTTGAGCGTCGTAAGGCATCAACACCAGGTGCCGTGTGTCCTCATGTGGAATTACGTGCCTTACACTGAGTTACAGGCACGTTAGCGATTGCTCCTGCATGGCTGAAGATCATCTAGATCTGTGACATCTGTTCTGAGCGGTATTCATAGCACCCCAAATATCTGTGAATCATCTCTAAATGATTTTTTTGGCGAGGTCATTAGCCTAGTGGTTAGCGCATCAGACTTCGGACCATAAGATTGGGGGTTCAAGCCCCCGAAAAGCCGATGAACAGTGGTGCCTGTTAATCATCGGTGATAGCGTCTAGTTCAATCCGTACATAAGAACAGTGCTTCATTGAGTATCACTAGGCTTGAATAGTCGTTAGCGGCTGAGGAATGGATGTCCCTTCTGTGCTTGAGTGCCATCCGGCATCAATACTAGATGCTGTTGTCCTCGTGTGGACTCTCACGTGTCGAACCGTAACAGTGCTTCATTGAGTATCACTGGGTATCATCGTGTAGTGGTGCGCTTGCATGTTGGAAGATCTGTTCTGAAGTGGTATTCCTAGCACCCATAACATCCCGATGAACAGTGGGTGCCTGTTAAACATCGAGGTTACGTCTCGGATGAGTCGTCAACGGCAGAGGAATGGATGTCCGATGTCCTATCTGTGCTTGAGCGTCGTAAGGCATCAACACCAGGTGCCGTGTGTCCTCATGTGGAATTACGTGCCTTACACTGAGTTACAGGCACGTTAGCGATTGCTCCTGCATGGCTGAAGATCATCTAGATCTGTGACATCTGTTCTGAGCGGTATTCATAGCACCCCAAATATCTGTGAATCATCTCTAAATGATTTTTTGGCGAGGTCATTAGCCTAGTGGTAAGCGCATCAGACTTCGGACCATAAGATTGGGGGTTCAAGCCCCCGAAAAGCCGATGAACAGTGGTGCCTGTTAATCATCGGTGATAGCGTCTAGTTCAAGCCGTACATAAGAACAGTGCTTCATTGAGTATCACTAGGCTTGAATAGTCGTTAGCGGCTGAGGAATGGATGTCCCTTCTGTGCTTGAGTGCCATCCGGCATCAATACTAGATGCTGTTGTCCTCGTGTGGACTCTCACGTGTCGAACCGTAACAGTGCTTCATTGAGTATCACTGGGTATCATCGTGTAGTGGTGCGCTTGCATGTTGGAAGATCTGTTCTGAAGTGGTATTCCTAGCACCCATAACATCCCGATGAACAGTGGGTGCCTGTTAAACATCGAGGTTACGTCTCGGATGAGTCGTCAACGGCAGAGGAATGGATGTCCGATGTCCTATCTGTGCTTGAGCGTCGTAAGGCATCAACACCAGGTGTCGTGTGTCCTCATGTGGAATTACGTGCCTTACACTGAGTTACAGGCACGTTAGCGATTGCTCCTGCATGGCTGAAGATCATCTAGATCTGTGACATCTGTTCTGAGCGGTATTCATAGCACCCCAAATATCTGTGAATCATCTCTAAATGATTTTTTGGCGAGGTCATTAGCCTAGTGGTTAGCGCATCAGACTTCGGACCATAAGATTGGGGGTTCAAGCCCCCGAAAAGCCGATGAACAGTGGTGCCTGTTAATCATCGGTGATAGCGTCTAGTTCAAGCCGTACATAAGAACAGTGCTTCATTGAGTATCACTAGGCTTGAATAGTCGTTAGCGGCTGAGGAATGGATGTCCCTTCTGTGCTTGAGTGCCATCCGGCATCAATACTAGATGCTGTTGTCCTCGTGTGGACTCTCACGTGTCGAACCGTAACAGTGCTTCATTGAGTATCACTGGGTATCATCGTGTAGTGGTGCGCTTGCATGTTGGAAGATCTGTTCTGAAGTGGTATTCCTAGCACCCATAACATCCCGATGAACAGTGGGTGCCTGTTAAACATCGAGGTTACGTCTCGGATGAGTCGTCAACGGCAGAGGAATGGATGTCCGATGTCCTATCTGTGCTTGAGCGTCGTAAGGCATCAACACCAGGTGTCGTGTGTCCTCATGTGGAATTACGTGCCTTACACTGAGTTACAGGCACGTTAGCGATTGCTCCTGCATGGCTGAAGATCATCTAGATCTGTGACATCTGTTCTGAGCGGTATTCATAGCACCCCAAATATCTGTGAATCATCTCTAAATGATTTTTTGGCGAGGTCATTAGCCTAGTGGTTAGCGCATCAGACTTCGGACCATAAGATTGGGGGTTCAAGCCCCCGAAAAGCCGATGAACAGTGGTGCCTGTTAATCATCGGTGATAGCGTCTAGTTCAAGCCGTACATAAGAACAGTGCTTCATTGAGTATCACTAGGCTTGAATAGTCGTTAGCGGCTGAGGAATGGATGTCCCTTCTGTGCTTGAGTGCCATCCGGCATCAATACTAGATGCTGTTGTCCTCGTGTGGACTCTCACGTGTCGAACCGTAACAGTGCTTCATTGAGTATCACTGGGTATCATCGTGTAGTGGTGCGCTTGCATGTTGGAAGATCTGTTCTGAAGTGGTATTCCTAGCACCCATAACATCCCGATGAACAGTGGGTGCCTGTTAAACATCGAGGTTACGTCTCGTATGAGTCGTCAACGGCAGAGGAATGGATGTCCGATGTCCTATCTGTGCTTGAGCGTCGTAAGGCATCAACACCAGGTGTCGTGTGTCCTCATGTGGAATTACGTGCCTTACACTGAGTTACAGGCACGTTAGCGATTGCTCCTGCATGGCTGAAGATCATCTAGATCTGTGACATCTGTTCTGAGCGGTATTCATAGCACCCCAAATATCTGTGAATCATCTCTAAATGATTTTTTGGCGAGGTCATTAGCCTAGTGGTTAGCGCATCAGACTTCGGACCATAAGATTGGGGGTTCAAGCCCCCGAAAAGCCGATGAACAGTGGTGCCTGTTAATCATCGGTGATAGCGTCTAGTTCAAGCCGTACATAAGAACAGTGCTTCATTGAGTATCACTAGGCTTGAATAGTCGTTAGCGGCTGAGGAATGGATGTCCCTTCTGTGCTTGAGTGCCATCCGGCATCAATACTAGATGCTGTTGTCCTCGTGTGGACTCTCACGTGTCGAACCGTAACAGTGCTTCATTGAGTATCACTGGGTATCATCGTGTAGTGGTGCGCTTGCATGTTGGAAGATCTGTTCTGAAGTGGTATTCCTAGCACCCATAACATCCCGATGAACAGTGGGTGCCTGTTAAACATCGAGGTTACGTCTCGAATGAGTCGTCAACGGCAGAGGAATGGATGTCCGATGTCCTATCTGTGCTTGAGCGTCGTAAGGCATCAACACCAGGTGTCGTGTGTCCTCATGTGGAATTACGTGCCTTACACTGAGTTACAGGCACGTTAGCGATTGCTCCTGCATGGCTGAAGATCATCTAGATCTGTGACATCTGTTCTGAGCGGTATTCATAGCACCCCAAATATCTGTGAATCATCTCTAAATGATTTTTTAGGCGAGGTCATTAGCCTAGTGGTTAGCGCATCAGACTTCGGACCATAAGATTGGGGGTTCAAGCCCCCGAAAAGCCGATGAACAGTGGTGCCTGTTAATCATCGGTGATAGCGTCTAGTTCAAGCCGTACATAAGAACAGTGCTTCATTGAGTATCACTAGGCTTGAATAGTCGTTAGCGGCTGAGGAATGGATGTCCCTTCTGTGCTTGAGTGCCATCCGGCATCAATACTAGATGCTGTTGTCCTCGTGTGGACTCTCACGTGTCGAACCGTAACAGTGCTTCATTGAGTATCACTGGGTATCATCGTGTAGTGGTGCGCTTGCATGTTGGAAGATCTGTTCTGAAGTGGTATTCCTAGCACCCATAACATCCCGATGAACAGTGGGTGCCTGTTAAACATCGAGGTTACGTCTCGGATGAGTCGTCAACGGCAGAGGAATGGATGTCCGATGTCCTATCTGTGCTTGAGCGTCGTAAGGCATCAACACCAGGTGTCGTGTGTCCTCATGTGGAATTACGTGCCTTACACTGAGTTACAGGCACGTTAGCGATTGCTCCTGCATGGCTGAAGATCATCTAGATCTGTGACATCTGTTCTGAGCGGTATTCATAGCACCCCAAATATCTGTGAATCATCTCTAAATGATTTTTTAGGCGAGGTCATTAGCCTAGTGGTTAGCGCATCAGACTTCGGACCATAAGATTGGGGGTTCAAGCCCCCGAAAAGCCGATGAACAGTGGTGCCTGTTAATCATCGGTGATAGCGTCTAGTTCAAGCCGTACATAAGAACAGTGCTTCATTGAGTATCACTAGGCTTGAATAGTCGTTAGCGGCTGAGGAATGGATGTCCCTTCTGTGCTTGAGTGCCATCCGGCATCAATACTAGATGCTGTTGTCCTCGTGTGGACTCTCACGTGTCGAACCGTAACAGTGCTCCATTGAGTATCACTGGGTATCATCGTGTAGTGGTGCGCTTGCATGTTGGAAGATCTGTTCTGAAGTGGTATTCCTAGCACCCATAACATCCCGATGAACAGTGGGTGCCTGTTAAACATCGAGGTTACGTCTCGGATGAGTCGTCAACGGCAGAGGAATGGATGTCCGATGTCCTATCTGTGCTTGAGCGTCGTAAGGCATCAACACCAGGTGTCGTGTGTCCTCATGTGGAATTACGTGCCTTACACTGAGTTACAGGCACGTTAGCGATTGCTCCTGCATGGCTGAAGATCATCTAGATCTGTGACATCTGTTCTGAGCGGTATTCATAGCACCCCAAATATCTGTGAATCATCTCTAAATGATTTTTTGGAGTTGTCTGCCCCTACCTTCATGGTGGACGGCTTTTTGAATTGGGAGTTTTTCGAAACGAAAATCCAATGCATCTGGAGAAAGGAAACGTTCATAGCGTTCTTTTGAGAGTTGTATTTTCTCTCTATTACACAGAGACACATTTTGTCTGATTATTTCTGAACTTCTTTGTGGTATATTTATATTTGGTTGTGCAAGAAGCGATGGCATCGAATTACCAGAATAAACCAGCTGTATTGAGAACCCAGTCTGAAATTAAAAATCATAGCAGAACTCTCCAAAGTGATTCATACAAGAAAGAACTATCTGTTCGAGTGAATGTATTTGATAATTCCAAAGTGAAGGCTCTTGATATGATACATGCAGTGGAAGACTTATGTGGACGTGACGTAATACTTGCATGCATTCCGGTGAGTGGTGATTTGTTTGAGATAACTTTGAAAGATTCTGATGCAACTGAACTCCTGAAGGATGGTTTACTTGTTGGTAAAACCAAGTATCAGTGTACCAAAGTGTTTAATAACTCTGTCGTTGTTTCCATTCTCCATTTGCCAGCGTACATTACTGATGAACAAATTACCAGAAAATTGGAAAATGAATTTCATTTAGAGATTTTAAGTAAAATTGAGCGCAGATTTCATTCCGGCACATCTGTTGTAGATGGAACAAGATATGTTCGCGTGAAATTTCCCGAGGGCATGATTTCATTGCCATATTCGATGAAATTCCAAACAGCTAGTGGTGTAAGTTACTTTCGCGTTTTGCATAACAATCAAGTGAAAGTTTGTTCAAAATGCCTATCAGATCAACATTTGATTAAGGATTGTCCATTGTTTATTTGCTTTCGTTGTAAAAAGACAGGTCATATTGTCAAGAATTGTCCTTTGTGTGCTACTTGCAATTTAATTCCATGTAAATGTAAAGCAGCGGAATCAGTGGTTACAGCCAGTGAATCTCAGAACTCCGATGTAAATTTTGTGAATAATGTAAATAAACCATCAGATTGTACTGAACATGTGAAAACAGTGAACGATTCTGTAATACAATCTGCCCCATTACCGAGTGAAAATACTGATAATCCTATTGAACAGGTGTCTTCTGAATCAGTTAATGCCACCAAATCAACAAAGTATCCTGAGGATCCTTTTGGTCCCATAAAAGGTTGGGACTATGATGAGTCTGACACCGATATAGTTCCCACTGAGTCTGTCAAACAAAATATGCTTGTTACTGATACTAATTTGAGTGGAGAAGAGAATGTTTCTGATGATGAAAATGTTACTACCGATAATGATATGGAATTTAGTTCAGATGATGAGGTACGAGGTGTTACTGATTCTGGTTCTGTTGGGGCGAGTGCTGTCTCTGACAGCGTTCGCCTTGGCAGAAAGAGAAGAAGTAGGATCGCCGTGCAGCCTAATTATAAAGTTGGTAGGAGAAATAAGCCTAATACAGAGAAAATGGATGGCCAGTAAAGTGAAATGGTTTTTTCCAAATTTAATTCTGTTTTTCTCATGGTCCTGTTCTGTAGTTTGAATGTAAATGGTTTAAGAGATGTCACAAAAATTAATAACTTATTTTCTTTATTTCAAGAAAAGTTTTATGATATTGTAGCTTTACAAGAAACTTTTTGGGACTCAGATTTCTTGATGGGCTTAAAACATACATGGAAAGGGAAAATATTTCACTCCGATTATGATGGGCGAAGTAGAGGCGTAGCAGTTTTGGTTAGCAATCGATTCAGGGATTATGCTAAGGAAATTAAAGCTGATGGGGATGGGAGGTTTATTCAGATTGAACTTTCAGTTCAAGATAATGTATACAATATATTTTCTGTTTACTTTCCAAATTGTTATAAAGAGAAGATAATTTTTTTTAAATTTGTTTCAGAATGTGTTGGCCCCATTGACAATTCCATTGTGCTTGGAGATATAAACTGCTGTATGGAATGTATTGACAGGCACACTGGTGTTGTTGATGGATCTAGCAAGCACTTTAACAGTTTTGTACAAAACTGTAATTTGATTGATATATGGAGATACAAGAAATACAATAAAATACAATACTCTTGGCAGCGTCTTGTAAATGGCTACTTGCAACAAAGTAGATTAGATTATATTTTATGCTCAAGAAATTTAATTAATTTGAATAATTACAGTTTTATGAATTTTACAAGCTTTTCAGATCATGCCCTTGTTATTGGAAAATTTAACTTAGACAAAATTGAGAGAGGTTCAGGCATTTGGGTTTTCAATAATTCTGTCTTGTGTGATGAAATTTATTTAGAAAAAGTTAACAGTCTTATTGATATTCAGCTTAAATGCCCCCTGTATGTTAGTGAACCTTTGATATGGTGGGATAATTTGAAATTTAAAATTAAACAGCTTACACAATTTTATTGTAAACAAAAGGGTAGGGACACGAGAGAAAAGGAATATAATTTACAGAGATTACTTGCTTTGGAGTGTAGCAGAAAGTCACCGTATTTAAATATACCTAAAATTGAAAATTTAAAAGCTCAGCTGTCTAAGTTAGAATATGAAAAGTGTAAAGGTGCCATTTTGCGTTCTAAATCGAAGTATCATCTTGAATCTGACAGGTGTACAAAGTATTTCTTAAGATTAGAAAAGTTTCGACAAGAAGGCAATGTTTTACATGAAGTATTAGGCAAATCAGGTGAGGTTATCAACAATACCTTTGATGTGTTGAATCGTGTGAAAGAGTTTTATCAAGAGTTATATTGTTTACGTCAATTGGATATAGATGACATTGGTATCTTACTTAATGTGGTTGATAAAACTCTTTCGCCAGATGATTCTGTTATGTGTGATGAGACCTTTTCCATAGATGAACTTAAAGCTGCTTTGGATGGTATGGCTCCATCCAAATCCCCCGGTCTTGATGGCTTAACAAAAGAATTTTTTCAGACGTTTTGGAATAAAATAGGCCCCATACTTATCAAAATTATTCAAGAAATTCTTGCAACTGACAATTTACCTGGATCAATGAACAAAGGTGTTATTGTTCTTGTATATAAGAAGAAGGGGGACCGCAGGGATCTTTCTAATTGGCGCCCTATTTCCCTTCTCAATGTTGACAGGAAATTAATTGCCAAAGTTTTAGCTAATCGATTGAAACTGGTTATTAGTAGTATTGTATCTGACTTCCAGACTTGCTGTATTCCTGGTAGAGATTTGAGTGAGACAGTTGCGTCAATCAGAGATATCATCACTTATGTTGATAATAATAATTTGGATGGGCTTATTATGAAAATTGATCTCAACAAGGCTTTTGACAGAGTTAACCATATTTACTTATTCTCTTTGTTACAGCAGTTAGGATTTGGCACTAACTTTGTAAATTGGATTAGGATTTTATATGCAAATTCCCGTAGTTGTGTGAGAGTAAATGGTCACGTTTCTTCTTTTTTTGACATTCTCTCTTCAGTTAGACAGGGATGCCCACTTTCAGCTATGTTATATGTTTTATGTTCTGAGCCTCTATCAAGACTTATTAATAATAATGATGATATTCAAGGTTTGTCTATCCCAGGTTCAGATATTCAGTGCAAGTTATTTCAGCATGCCGATGACAACAAATTAATGCTAGCCAATGCTACGTCTGCTATATCAGCCCTGAAATCTTTTGATATTTTTTCTAAGGGTTCTGGAGCGAAAATTAATTTCCAGAAATCAGAGATATTACCCATAGGGGCTTTGAGGGGAAGTGATTTATCTCATGTTCCTGTTAAAGTAGCTGAGGGTCATATTGAAATTCTTGGAATTTACTTAGGTCCCAATCTGGAAAAATGTGGCATTTTAAATTGGAGCTCAAAAGTGAAGAAGATATCTTGTATTCTATATTTTTGGAAAGAAAGATCATTGACCTTGAGAGGCAAAGCTGTTGTAATAAATATGCTCTTAATGTCGACCCTATGGTATACCTTAAATGTTATATCAATTCCAGAATCCTTTGTATCTAAAATCAAGTCATTGATTCTTAATTTTTTATGGAATGACTCCTATCATATTATTAAATACAAATCTATCATTGGTAAGTCTGTGTATGGGGGTTTAAATATTCCAGACATACAGCTCAAAATGTTTGCCCTACGATGTAAATGGATTCGTAAAAGAGCAAATACTGTTTTTCCATGGGTCTATTTTATGTCTCATTATTTCAGAAATTATAAATCTTTAGATTTAAATGATGGCATTTTCTTCATTAAGTTTTGTGACAGAGATTTATTAGGCTTACCTTCCTTTTATCGGGAGGTTCTTGTGGGGTGGTCCAAATTAACTGAACATTCCATAGATTTAGTTTCTGGGGGATTTGACATCAAGCAACATTCACTGTTTGATAATCCAAAATTATTATATAAGGGTAAAATGCTGTATTTTGACAATTTTGTTAGAGCTGGTATTTCCAGGTTAGGGGATATTTGTTATGAGGTTATACCAGGATTTTTACGCCCAGAAGCAATTCATGAATTAGTTTGTGGTAAGACACATCTTCAGTGTCAATTTGTGAAAACACAAATAGACATAATTATGAATAGTATATGCACTGAATGGAAAAACTCTATAAACAAATCACTCTCCAGTATAGGTACTTCTATGGGTGATAGAAGTGGACTTAATAGCTTTGAGCTAAAATTCAAAAATATTTCAGGATGTGTTGTCAGTGTTGATTATCTTACAACAAAAGCTGCATATAATGTTTTACGAGATTTGGAATTTGTAACACCAGCTGGGGAGTTATATTGGCAACAATACTTTGGTGATGCAACATTTAAATTGGATTGGTTGACTACATTTAATGGTATCAAATCTTCTGAAATGATTGACCTTGATTTTAAAATATATCATAACATTGTGTTCACTATGAGAAAACAATTTTTAATTAAAAAAGAGTCTTCTGATCAGTGTCAGTTATGTAAGATTTCAAGAGAAGATGTCAAACATTTGTTTTTGGATTGTCCCCTTTTGGAAAAAAGTAAAAATATTTGTAAAATTTTGGTAGAAAGCCTTTTCGTCAATTCTACAAAAAATATTAGTATTGATTTATTTCATTATTTTCTTCTGTTTGGTTGTAACAAAAGTTTCAAAAATGTAAACACTGTGTTTTTGAATTTGTTGCTAAGCTCCTTCAGATTATCAGTGTATCGCAGACGAAATTATGTATTGCAAGAACAGAAGTTGTTAAAGGTTGAGTCCTTGTGGAGATTATTGCTACTCTCTCATTTAAGATTTTATAATGAATTTTGTGAGAGGTCTGGAAAATTGAGCATTTTTCATAAAAATGTCATACAAAACAATCCTCTTATCTATTACACCGGAAATGAATTATGTCTCAATTTCTGATCTTTTTAGTTACATTATAACAAAGGGTTTAATTATTATTTTAAGGAGGTAACTGGAATAATTTGAGTTGATTAATACAACCATTCATGGTTAGGGTCTTGGTTAAATAACTCTTCAGGTTAAAGTTTGTGAATGTGCATATAACTGAGGGAAAGATGTGTGTGTGGACGAGTGCATGTGTGTGTTTGCAGGTGTCTAATTAGGTATCAGCATTTGGGCAAATGGGTTTTTGAGTGGGAGGGGTATTTTTGTTGACTTTTGGTCTTACATGTCAGATCAACAGTCAGGGGTTGGGAACATGTGCCAGTGTGAGAATGTGTGTGAGAGAGATGATCATCTGTCAGTGAGGATCATATGTTTATTATATATTAAATATATTTTTATATTGTACAAAATTTTTATTGTAAAATTATTTTGTTTTTATGAATAAAAGATAAAAAAAAAAAAAAAAGCGCGTTCGGCTGTTAACCGAAAGGTTGGTGGTTCGAGCCCACCCAGGGACGGTCAAAAGTTTTGCTAGGTAAAATTTTTAACCTTTGTTCCTTTTATGATCTTTTTAATTATTTTTAATCTTTCTCTTCAAAGCCAAGCTCTTCAAAGTCACACTTTTCGCATTGAGCTCAACACAAGTGACAGATGTGCCGGCATAATGATTACACAGATCAATGACAGCAAAAATTAACGACGTCTCTGTGGCGCAATCGGTTAGCGCGTTCGGCTGTTAACCGAAAGGTTGGTGGTTCAAGCCCACCCAGGGACGATGGGGCTTTGTTTTATTAATTTACTCTCTTCATTGGTAAATTATTAAAATAAAAGGCATCATTTTTTTGTTCTTGAACTTGCCTACATTTTAAATGTGTTAATTTTTTACAATTGGACCAAAAAAAACTTATCTTATGGGGATGTAGCTCAGTGGTAGAGCGTTCGCTTCGCATGTGAAAGGCCCCGGGTTCGATCCCCGGCATCTCCAATGTTTATGATGCGCAAATTGACATGCTGAAACATAAGAGATCTTTAATGCCGAGACTGGTCAACTGTTTGCTTTTAACAGAAAACATCCACGATGTGACCACAGTTTGACATCAACAGAAAATATTTTCAAAACTACGTTTCTTTAGTTCAGAGTCGTGTTCTGTATAGGTGATCAAATAGGTTCTGTCTCAGTCTTATCTCAGTTCATGACATATGAAAACTACCCTGGTTCCCAGCTTTGATATGGGCCTCTATTTTGAGCTGTTCTTTCCATCCATATTATAGAGAAACACGCGTGTCCCCAGGCTAGATATAGACGAAACAGGCAGCTCAGCGAACGGCTTTCCCAGACGTTCGACGGACGATCGGACGAACTAAAAAAATGACCGATTTGATATAATACCGACAGCTGCACTTATAAATAATCTCTGTGGAAGAAAACGTCCAACTGAAAAAAAAGTTTGGTGGAGAGGGGTGCAGTGAGAATTGTTGGTCAGGCAGAGTTCCAAGTATCTAGGCCTATATCTGCCTACGTTTGCTTCTACAAGTCATCATAAACTGTCGAGCGACTATGAAAACAAGATCATTGTTTAGTTTTGTATTCCTGTTCTTGAAATATTCTGAATCTAGGTAGGCCTTGCTTTCTTCGCCCGCAACGCAAAGTTGCACAAAGGTTGGAAGTCAGAAAAGGAAAAGTTTGGTCTTAGATTCTCAGTAGTAATGATTGATATCATTAGAAACATTTTGACGCTGAAAATGCTCTTAAGTATCCTCAAGAAAAGCGTGCAGTTGCTATATATTTATAGGTCGGGGATGGGGGGTGGGGGGGGGGGGGTGGGGGTGGGCGTAACGTCTGACAGCATCTCTGGTGAAAAAATGCCTGTAAATTATCAGATCAGTAACCGTTTAAGTTTTATTGATGATGGGAAGCTCGGTGTATGGAGTTGATACAGAATGCCTTCGGAAGTAGCACGTAGTGCATTTTAAACAGGAACAAATAAGTAAATGGACATTTTTTCCTTCCTATCCCTAAACCGAATGGATGATTATCAAAAACAACGCACAACAGGGCGGGGATGTAGCTCAGTGGTAGAGCGTTCGCTTTGCATGTGAAAGGCCCCGGGTTCGATCCCCGGCATCTCCACACGCGCTTTTTCGGAAACTCAGTATCGAGTAAAAAGGAACACAGATTAAATGTGGTTTGTCCATGCAGGAAGTGAATTTGAAAAGTTTGCAAGAAAACTAATGCAATGTTGCATTCTCTTGTCATTTTCGTATTATTGTTATTTTAAAAAAAAAACAAAAAAAAAAAAAAACATGTTTCAATAACTGTTTCTTTTCTTCAGCTAAGAAGAAAACAATATGTGAGCTTATTTTTGTGAGCGCGTGTTTTTGCACTTGGTGAAAAAAAGTATTAAACCATACCAATAGTTAGTTTAATCCACCTGCCATTGTCAAAAATGTATGTCTCTGTGGCGCAATTGGTTAGCGCGTTCGGCTGTTAACCGAAAGGTTGGTGGTTCGAGCCCACCCAGGGACGGTCAAAAGTTTTGCTAGGTAAAATTTTTAACCTTTGTTCCTTTTATGATCTTTTTAATTATTTTTAATCTTTCTCTTCAAAGCCAAGCTCTTCAAAGTCACACTTTTCGCATTGAGCTCAACACAAGTGACAGATGTGCCGGCATAATGATTACACAGATCAATGACAGCAAAAATTAACGACGTCTCTGTGGCGCAATCGGTTAGCGCGTTCGGCTGTTAACCGAAAGGTTGGTGGTTCAAGCCCACCCAGGGACGATGGGGCTTTGTTTTATTAATTTACTCTCTTCATTGGTAAATTATTAAAATAAAAGGCATCATTTTTTTGTTCTTGAACTTGCCTACATTTTAAATGTGTTAATTTTTTACAATTGGACCAAAAAAAACTTATCTTATGGGGATGTAGCTCAGTGGTAGAGCGTTCGCTTCGCATGTGAAAGGCCCCGGGTTCGATCCCCGGCATCTCCAATGTTTATGATGCGCAAATTGACATGCTGAAACATAAGAGATCTTTAATGCCGAGACTGGTCAACTGTTTGCTTTTAACAGAAAACATCCACGATGTGACCACAGTTTGACATCAACAGAAAATATTTTCAAAACTACGTTTCTTTAGTTCAGAGTCGTGTTCTGTATAGGTGATCAAATAGGTTCTGTCTCAGTCTTATCTCAGTTCATGACATATGAAAACTACCCTGGTTCCCAGCTTTGATATGGGCCTCTATTTTGAGCTGTTCTTTCCATCCATATTATAGAGAAACACGCGTGTCCCCAGGCTAGATATAGACGAAACAGGCAGCTCAGCGAACGGCTTTCCCAGACGTTCGACGGACGATCGGACGAACTAAAAAAATGACCGATTTGATATAATACCGACAGCTGCACTTATAAATAATCTCTGTGGAAGAAAACGTCCAACTGAAAAAAAAGTTTGGTGGAGAGGGGTGCAGTGAGAATTGTTGGTCAGGCAGAGTTCCAAGTATCTAGGCCTATATCTGCCTACGTTTGCTTCTACAAGTCATCATAAACTGTCGAGCGACTATGAAAACAAGATCATTGTTTAGTTTTGTATTCCTGTTCTTGAAATATTCTGAATCTAGGTAGGCCTTGCTTTCTTCGCCCGCAACGCAAAGTTGCACAAAGGTTGGAAGTCAGAAAAGGAAAAGTTTGGTCTTAGATTCTCAGTAGTAATGATTGATATCATTAGAAACATTTTGACGCTGAAAATGCTCTTAAGTATCCTCAAGAAAAGCGTGCAGTTGCTATATATTTATAGGTCGGGGATGGGGGGTGGGGGGGGGTGGGGGTGGGCGTAACGTCTGACAGCATCTCTGGTGAAAAAATGCCTGTAAATTATCAGATCAGTAACCGTTTAAGTTTTATTGATGATGGGAAGCTCGGTGTATGGAGTTGATACAGAATGCCTTCGGAAGTAGCACGTAGTGCATTTTAAACAGGAACAAATAAGTAAATGGACATTTTTTCCTTCCTATCCCTAAACCGAATGGATGATTATCAAAAACAACGCACAACAGGGCGGGGATGTAGCTCAGTGGTAGAGCGTTCGCTTTGCATGTGAAAGGCCCCGGGTTCGATCCCCGGCATCTCCACACGCGCTTTTTCGGAAACTCAGTATCGAGTAAAAAGGAACACAGATTAAATGTGGTTTGTCCATGCAGGAAGTGAATTTGAAAAGTTTGCAAGAAAACTAATGCAATGTTGCATTCTCTTGTCATTTTCGTATTATTGTTATTTTAAAAAAAAAACAAAAAAAAAAAAAAACATGTTTCAATAACTGTTTCTTTTCTTCAGCTAAGAAGAAAACAATATGTGAGCTTATTTTTGTGAGCGCGTGTTTTTGCACTTGGTGAAAAAAAGTATTAAACCATACCAATAGTTAGTTTAATCCACCTGCCATTGTCAAAAATGTATGTCTCTGTGGCGCAATTGGTTAGCGCGTTCGGCTGTTAACCGAAAGGTTGGTGGTTCGAGCCCACCCAGGGACGGTCAAAAGTTTTGCTAGGTAAAATTTTTAACCTTTGTTCCTTTTATGATCTTTTTAATTATTTTTAATCTTTCTCTTCAAAGCCAAGCTCTTCAAAGTCACACTTTTCGCATTGAGCTCAACACAAGTGACAGATGTGCCGGCATAATGATTACACAGATCAATGACAGCAAAAATTAACGACGTCTCTGTGGCGCAATCGGTTAGCGCGTTCGGCTGTTAACCGAAAGGTTGGTGGTTCAAGCCCACCCAGGGACGATGGGGCTTTGTTTTATTAATTTACTCTCTTCATTGGTAAATTATTAAAATAAAAGGCATCATTTTTTTGTTCTTGAACTTGCCTACATTTTAAATGTGTTAATTTTTTACAATTGGACCAAAAAAAACTTATCTTATGGGGATGTAGCTCAGTGGTAGAGCGTTCGCTTCGCATGTGAAAGGCCCCGGGTTCGATCCCCGGCATCTCCAATGTTTATGATGCGCAAATTGACATGCTGAAACATAAGAGATCTTTAATGCCGAGACTGGTCAACTGTTTGCTTTTAACAGAAAACATCCACGATGTGACCACAGTTTGACATCAACAGAAAATATTTTCAAAACTACGTTTCTTTAGTTCAGAGTCGTGTTCTGTATAGGTGATCAAATAGGTTCTGTCTCAGTCTTATCTCAGTTCATGACATATGAAAACTACCCTGGTTCCCAGCTTTGATATGGGCCTCTATTTTGAGCTGTTCTTTCCATCCATATTATAGAGAAACACGCGTGTCCCCAGGCTAGATATAGACGAAACAGGCAGCTCAGCGAACGGCTTTCCCAGACGTTCGACGGACGATCGGACGAACTAAAAAAATGACCGATTTGATATAATACCGACAGCTGCACTTATAAATAATCTCTGTGGAAGAAAACGTCCAACTGAAAAAAAAGTTTGGTGGAGAGGGGTGCAGTGAGAATTGTTGGTCAGGCAGAGTTCCAAGTATCTAGGCCTATATCTGCCTACGTTTGCTTCTACAAGTCATCATAAACTGTCGAGCGACTATGAAAACAAGATCATTGTTTAGTTTTGTATTCCTGTTCTTGAAATATTCTGAATCTAGGTAGGCCTTGCTTTCTTCGCCCGCAACGCAAAGTTGCACAAAGGTTGGAAGTCAGAAAAGGAAAAGTTTGGTCTTAGATTCTCAGTAGTAATGATTGATATCATTAGAAACATTTTGACGCTGAAAATGCTCTTAAGTATCCTCAAGAAAAGCGTGCAGTTGCTATATATTTATAGGTCGGGGATGGGGGGTGGGGGGGGGGGTGGGGGTGGGCGTAACGTCTGACAGCATCTCTGGTGAAAAAATGCCTGTAAATTATCAGATCAGTAACCGTTTAAGTTTTATTGATGATGGGAAGCTCGGTGTATGGAGTTGATACAGAATGCCTTCGGAAGTAGCACGTAGTGCATTTTAAACAGGAACAAATAAGTAAATGGACATTTTTTCCTTCCTATCCCTAAACCGAATGGATGATTATCAAAAACAACGCACAACAGGGCGGGGATGTAGCTCAGTGGTAGAGCGTTCGCTTTGCATGTGAAAGGCCCCGGGTTCGATCCCCGGCATCTCCACACGCGCTTTTTCGGAAACTCAGTATCGAGTAAAAAGGAACACAGATTAAATGTGGTTTGTCCATGCAGGAAGTGAATTTGAAAAGTTTGCAAGAAAACTAATGCAATGTTGCATTCTCTTGTCATTTTCGTATTATTGTTATTTTAAAAAAAAAACAAAAAAAAAAAAAAACATGTTTCAATAACTGTTTCTTTTCTTCAGCTAAGAAGAAAACAATATGTGAGCTTATTTTTGTGAGCGCGTGTTTTTGCACTTGGTGAAAAAAAGTATTAAACCATACCAATAGTTAGTTTAATCCACCTGCCATTGTCAAAAATGTATGTCTCTGTGGCGCAATTGGTTAGCGCGTTCGGCTGTTAACCGAAAGGTTGGTGGTTCGAGCCCACCCAGGGACGGTCAAAAGTTTTGCTAGGTAAAATTTTTAACCTTTGTTCCTTTTATGATCTTTTTAATTATTTTTAATCTTTCTCTTCAAAGCCAAGCTCTTCAAAGTCACACTTTTCGCATTGAGCTCAACACAAGTGACAGATGTGCCGGCATAATGATTACACAGATCAATGACAGCAAAAATTAACGACGTCTCTGTGGCGCAATCGGTTAGCGCGTTCGGCTGTTAACCGAAAGGTTGGTGGTTCAAGCCCACCCAGGGACGATGGGGCTTTGTTTTATTAATTTACTCTCTTCATTGGTAAATTATTAAAATAAAAGGCATCATTTTTTTGTTCTTGAACTTGCCTACATTTTAAATGTGTTAATTTTTTACAATTGGACCAAAAAAAACTTATCTTATGGGGATGTAGCTCAGTGGTAGAGCGTTCGCTTCGCATGTGAAAGGCCCCGGGTTCGATCCCCGGCATCTCCAATGTTTATGATGCGCAAATTGACATGCTGAAACATAAGAGATCTTTAATGCCGAGACTGGTCAACTGTTTGCTTTTAACAGAAAACATCCACGATGTGACCACAGTTTGACATCAACAGAAAATATTTTCAAAACTACGTTTCTTTAGTTCAGAGTCGTGTTCTGTATAGGTGATCAAATAGGTTCTGTCTCAGTCTTATCTCAGTTCATGACATATGAAAACTACCCTGGTTCCCAGCTTTGATATGGGCCTCTATTTTGAGCTGTTCTTTCCATCCATATTATAGAGAAACACGCGTGTCCCCAGGCTAGATATAGACGAAACAGGCAGCTCAGCGAACGGCTTTCCCAGACGTTCGACGGACGATCGGACGAACTAAAAAAATGACCGATTTGATATAATACCGACAGCTGCACTTATAAATAATCTCTGTGGAAGAAAACGTCCAACTGAAAAAAAAGTTTGGTGGAGAGGGGTGCAGTGAGAATTGTTGGTCAGGCAGAGTTCCAAGTATCTAGGCCTATATCTGCCTACGTTTGCTTCTACAAGTCATCATAAACTGTCGAGCGACTATGAAAACAAGATCATTGTTTAGTTTTGTATTCCTGTTCTTGAAATATTCTGAATCTAGGTAGGCCTTGCTTTCTTCGCCCGCAACGCAAAGTTGCACAAAGGTTGGAAGTCAGAAAAGGAAAAGTTTGGTCTTAGATTCTCAGTAGTAATGATTGATATCATTAGAAACATTTTGACGCTGAAAATGCTCTTAAGTATCCTCAAGAAAAGCGTGCAGTTGCTATATATTTATAGGTCGGGGATGGGGGGTGGGGGGGGGGGTGGGGGTGGGCGTAACGTCTGACAGCATCTCTGGTGAAAAAATGCCTGTAAATTATCAGATCAGTAACCGTTTAAGTTTTATTGATGATGGGAAGCTCGGTGTATGGAGTTGATACAGAATGCCTTCGGAAGTAGCACGTAGTGCATTTTAAACAGGAACAAATAAGTAAATGGACATTTTTTCCTTCCTATCCCTAAACCGAATGGATGATTATCAAAAACAACGCACAACAGGGCGGGGATGTAGCTCAGTGGTAGAGCGTTCGCTTTGCATGTGAAAGGCCCCGGGTTCGATCCCCGGCATCTCCACACGCGCTTTTTCGGAAACTCAGTATCGAGTAAAAAGGAACACAGATTAAATGTGGTTTGTCCATGCAGGAAGTGAATTTGAAAAGTTTGCAAGAAAACTAATGCAATGTTGCATTCTCTTGTCATTTTCGTATTATTGTTATTTTAAAAAAAAAACAAAAAAAAAAAAAAACATGTTTCAATAACTGTTTCTTTTCTTCAGCTAAGAAGAAAACAATATGTGAGCTTATTTTTGTGAGCGCGTGTTTTTGCACTTGGTGAAAAAAAGTATTAAACCATACCAATAGTTAGTTTAATCCACCTGCCATTGTCAAAAATGTATGTCTCTGTGGCGCAATTGGTTAGCGCGTTCGGCTGTTAACCGAAAGGTTGGTGGTTCGAGCCCACCCAGGGACGGTCAAAAGTTTTGCTAGGTAAAATTTTTAACCTTTGTTCCTTTTATGATCTTTTTAATTATTTTTAATCTTTCTCTTCAAAGCCAAGCTCTTCAAAGTCACACTTTTCGCATTGAGCTCAACACAAGTGACAGATGTGCCGGCATAATGATTACACAGATCAATGACAGCAAAAATTAACGACGTCTCTGTGGCGCAATCGGTTAGCGCGTTCGGCTGTTAACCGAAAGGTTGGTGGTTCAAGCCCACCCAGGGACGATGGGGCTTTGTTTTATTAATTTACTCTCTTCATTGGTAAATTATTAAAATAAAAGGCATCATTTTTTTGTTCTTGAACTTGCCTACATTTTAAATGTGTTAATTTTTTACAATTGGACCAAAAAAAACTTATCTTATGGGGATGTAGCTCAGTGGTAGAGCGTTCGCTTCGCATGTGAAAGGCCCCGGGTTCGATCCCCGGCATCTCCAATGTTTATGATGCGCAAATTGACATGCTGAAACATAAGAGATCTTTAATGCCGAGACTGGTCAACTGTTTGCTTTTAACAGAAAACATCCACGATGTGACCACAGTTTGACATCAACAGAAAATATTTTCAAAACTACGTTTCTTTAGTTCAGAGTCGTGTTCTGTATAGGTGATCAAATAGGTTCTGTCTCAGTCTTATCTCAGTTCATGACATATGAAAACTACCCTGGTTCCCAGCTTTGATATGGGCCTCTATTTTGAGCTGTTCTTTCCATCCATATTATAGAGAAACACGCGTGTCCCCAGGCTAGATATAGACGAAACAGGCAGCTCAGCGAACGGCTTTCCCAGACGTTCGACGGACGATCGGACGAACTAAAAAAATGACCGATTTGATATAATACCGACAGCTGCACTTATAAATAATCTCTGTGGAAGAAAACGTCCAACTGAAAAAAAAGTTTGGTGGAGAGGGGTGCAGTGAGAATTGTTGGTCAGGCAGAGTTCCAAGTATCTAGGCCTATATCTGCCTACGTTTGCTTCTACAAGTCATCATAAACTGTCGAGCGACTATGAAAACAAGATCATTGTTTAGTTTTGTATTCCTGTTCTTGAAATATTCTGAATCTAGGTAGGCCTTGCTTTCTTCGCCCGCAACGCAAAGTTGCACAAAGGTTGGAAGTCAGAAAAGGAAAAGTTTGGTCTTAGATTCTCAGTAGTAATGATTGATATCATTAGAAACATTTTGACGCTGAAAATGCTCTTAAGTATCCTCAAGAAAAGCGTGCAGTTGCTATATATTTATAGGTCGGGGATGGGGGGTGGGGGGGGGGGGTGGGGGTGGGCGTAACGTCTGACAGCATCTCTGGTGAAAAAATGCCTGTAAATTATCAGATCAGTAACCGTTTAAGTTTTATTGATGATGGGAAGCTCGGTGTATGGAGTTGATACAGAATGCCTTCGGAAGTAGCACGTAGTGCATTTTAAACAGGAACAAATAAGTAAATGGACATTTTTTCCTTCCTATCCCTAAACCGAATGGATGATTATCAAAAACAACGCACAACAGGGCGGGGATGTAGCTCAGTGGTAGAGCGTTCGCTTTGCATGTGAAAGGCCCCGGGTTCGATCCCCGGCATCTCCACACGCGCTTTTTCGGAAACTCAGTATCGAGTAAAAAGGAACACAGATTAAATGTGGTTTGTCCATGCAGGAAGTGAATTTGAAAAGTTTGCAAGAAAACTAATGCAATGTTGCATTCTCTTGTCATTTTCGTATTATTGTTATTTTAAAAAAAAAACAAAAAAAAAAAAAAACATGTTTCAATAACTGTTTCTTTTCTTCAGCTAAGAAGAAAACAATATGTGAGCTTATTTTTGTGAGCGCGTGTTTTTGCACTTGGTGAAAAAAAGTATTAAACCATACCAATAGTTAGTTTAATCCACCTGCCATTGTCAAAAATGTATGTCTCTGTGGCGCAATTGGTTAGCGCGTTCGGCTGTTAACCGAAAGGTTGGTGGTTCGAGCCCACCCAGGGACGGTCAAAAGTTTTGCTAGGTAAAATTTTTAACCTTTGTTCCTTTTATGATCTTTTTAATTATTTTTAATCTTTCTCTTCAAAGCCAAGCTCTTCAAAGTCACACTTTTCGCATTGAGCTCAACACAAGTGACAGATGTGCCGGCATAATGATTACACAGATCAATGACAGCAAAAATTAACGACGTCTCTGTGGCGCAATCGGTTAGCGCGTTCGGCTGTTAACCGAAAGGTTGGTGGTTCAAGCCCACCCAGGGACGATGGGGCTTTGTTTTATTAATTTACTCTCTTCATTGGTAAATTATTAAAATAAAAGGCATCATTTTTTTGTTCTTGAACTTGCCTACATTTTAAATGTGTTAATTTTTTACAATTGGACCAAAAAAAACTTATCTTATGGGGATGTAGCTCAGTGGTAGAGCGTTCGCTTCGCATGTGAAAGGCCCCGGGTTCGATCCCCGGCATCTCCAATGTTTATGATGCGCAAATTGACATGCTGAAACATAAGAGATCTTTAATGCCGAGACTGGTCAACTGTTTGCTTTTAACAGAAAACATCCACGATGTGACCACAGTTTGACATCAACAGAAAATATTTTCAAAACTACGTTTCTTTAGTTCAGAGTCGTGTTCTGTATAGGTGATCAAATAGGTTCTGTCTCAGTTCATGACATATGAAAACTACCCTGGTTCCCAGCTTTGATATGGGCCTCTATTTTGAGCTGTTCTTTCCATCCATATTATAGAGAAACACGCGTGTCCCCAGGCTAGATATAGACGAAACAGGCAGCTCAGCGAACGGCTTTCCCAGACGTTCGACGGACGATCGGACGAACTAAAAAAATGACCGATTTGATATAATACCGACAGCTGCACTTATAAATAATCTCTGTGGAAGAAAACGTCCAACTGAAAAAAAAGTTTGGTGGAGAGGGGTGCAGTGAGAATTGTTGGTCAGGCAGAGTTCTAAGTATCTAGGCCTATATCTGCCTACGTTTGCTTCTACAAGTCATCATAAACTGTCGAGCGACTATGAAAACAAGATCATTGTTTAGTTTTGTATTCCTGTTCTTGAAATATTCTGAATCTAGGTAGGCCTTGCTTTCTTCGCCCGCAACGCAAAGTTGCACAAAGGTTGGAAGTCAGAAAAGGAAAAGTTTGGTCTTAGATTCTCAGTAGTAATGATTGATATCATTAGAAACATTTTGACGCTGAAAATGCTCTTAAGTATCCTCAAGAAAAGCGTGCAGTTGCTATATATTTATAGGTCGGGGATGGGGGGTGGGGGGGGGGGGTGGGGGTGGGCGTAACGTCTGACAGCATCTCTGGTGAAAAAATGCCTGTAAATTATCAGATCAGTAACCGTTTAAGTTTTATTGATGATGGGAAGCTCGGTGTATGGAGTTGATACAGAATGCCTTCGGAAGTAGCACGTAGTGCATTTTAAACAGGAACAAATAAGTGAATGGACATTTTTTCCTTCCTATCCCTAAACCGAATGGATGATTATCAAAAACAACGCACAACAGGGCGGGGATGTAGCTCAGTGGTAGAGCGTTCGCTTTGCATGTGAAAGGCCCCGGGTTCGATCCCCGGCATCTCCACACGCGCTTTTTCGGAAACTCAGTATCGAGTAAAAAGGAACACAGATTAAATGTGGTTTGTCCATGCAGGAAGTGAATTTGAAAAGTTTGCAAGAAAACTAATGCAATGTTGCATTCTCTTGTCATTTTCGTATTATTGTTATTTTAAAAAAAAAACAAAAAAAAAAAAAAACATGTTTCAATAACTGTTTCTTTTCTTCAGCTAAGAAGAAAACAATATGTGAGCTTATTTTTGTGAGCGCGTGTTTTTGCACTTGGTGAAAAAAAGTATTAAACCATACCAATAGTTAGTTTAATCCACCTGCCATTGTCAAAAATGTATGTCTCTGTGGCGCAATTGGTTAGCGCGTTCGGCTGTTAACCGAAAGGTTGGTGGTTCGAGCCCACCCAGGGACGGTCAAAAGTTTTGCTAGGTAAAATTTTTAACCTTTGTTCCTTTTATGATCTTTTTAATTATTTTTAATCTTTCTCTTCAAAGCCAAGCTCTTCAAAGTCACACTTTTCGCATTGAGCTCAACACAAGTGACAGATGTGCCGGCATAATGATTACACAGATCAATGACAGCAAAAATTAACGACGTCTCTGTGGCGCAATCGGTTAGCGCGTTCGGCTGTTAACCGAAAGGTTGGTGGTTCAAGCCCACCCAGGGACGATGGGGCTTTGTTTTATTAATTTACTCTCTTCATTGGTAAATTATTAAAATAAAAGGCATCATTTTTTTGTTCTTGAACTTGCCTACATTTTAAATGTGTTAATTTTTTACAATTGGACCAAAAAAAACTTATCTTATGGGGATGTAGCTCAGTGGTAGAGCGTTCGCTTCGCATGTGAAAGGCCCCGGGTTCGATCCCCGGCATCTCCAATGTTTATGATGCGCAAATTGACATGCTGAAACATAAGAGATCTTTAATGCCGAGACTGGTCAACTGTTTGCTTTTAACAGAAAACATCCACGATGTGACCACAGTTTGACATCAACAGAAAATATTTTCAAAACTACGTTTCTTTAGTTCAGAGTCGTGTTCTGTATAGGTGATCAAATAGGTTCTGTCTCAGTCTTATCTCAGTTCATGACATATGAAAACTACCCTGGTTCCCAGCTTTGATATGGGCCTCTATTTTGAGCTGTTCTTTCCATCCATATTATAGAGAAACACGCGTGTCCCCAGGCTAGATATAGACGAAACAGGCAGCTCAGCGAACGGCTTTCCCAGACGTTCGACGGACGATCGGACGAACTAAAAAAATGACCGATTTGATATAATACCGACAGCTGCACTTATAAATAATCTCTGTGGAAGAAAACGTCCAACTGAAAAAAAAGTTTGGTGGAGAGGGGTGCAGTGAGAATTGTTGGTCAGGCAGAGTTCCAAGTATCTAGGCCTATATCTGCCTACGTTTGCTTCTACAAGTCATCATAAACTGTCGAGCGACTATGAAAACAAGATCATTGTTTAGTTTTGTATTCCTGTTCTTGAAATATTCTGAATCTAGGTAGGCCTTGCTTTCTTCGCCCGCAACGCAAAGTTGCACAAAGGTTGGAAGTCAGAAAAGGAAAAGTTTGGTCTTAGATTCTCAGTAGTAATGATTGATATCATTAGAAACATTTTGACGCTGAAAATGCTCTTAAGTATCCTCAAGAAAAGCGTGCAGTTGCTATATATTTATAGGTCGGGGATGGGGGGTGGGGGGGGGGGGGTGGGGGTGGGCGTAACGTCTGACAGCATCTCTGGTGAAAAAATGCCTGTAAATTATCAGATCAGTAACCGTTTAAGTTTTATTGATGATGGGAAGCTCGGTGTATGGAGTTGATACAGAATGCCTTCGGAAGTAGCACGTAGTGCATTTTAAACAGGAACAAATAAGTAAATGGACATTTTTTCCTTCCTATCCCTAAACCGAATGGATGATTATCAAAAACAACGCACAACAGGGCGGGGATGTAGCTCAGTGGTAGAGCGTTCGCTTTGCATGTGAAAGGCCCCGGGTTCGATCCCCGGCATCTCCACACGCGCTTTTTCGGAAACTCAGTATCGAGTAAAAAGGAACACAGATTAAATGTGGTTTGTCCATGCAGGAAGTGAATTTGAAAAGTTTGCAAGAAAACTAATGCAATGTTGCATTCTCTTGTCATTTTCGTATTATTGTTATTTTAAAAAAAAAACAAAAAAAAAAAAAAACATGTTTCAATAACTGTTTCTTTTCTTCAGCTAAGAAGAAAACAATATGTGAGCTTATTTTTGTGAGCGCGTGTTTTTGCACTTGGTGAAAAAAAGTATTAAACCATACCAATAGTTAGTTTAATCCACCTGCCATTGTCAAAAATGTATGTCTCTGTGGCGCAATTGGTTAGCGCGTTCGGCTGTTAACCGAAAGGTTGGTGGTTCGAGCCCACCCAGGGACGGTCAAAAGTTTTGCTAGGTAAAATTTTTAACCTTTGTTCCTTTTATGATCTTTTTAATTATTTTTAATCTTTCTCTTCAAAGCCAAGCTCTTCAAAGTCACACTTTTCGCATTGAGCTCAACACAAGTGACAGATGTGCCGGCATAATGATTACACAGATCAATGACAGCAAAAATTAACGACGTCTCTGTGGCGCAATCGGTTAGCGCGTTCGGCTGTTAACCGAAAGGTTGGTGGTTCAAGCCCACCCAGGGACGATGGGGCTTTGTTTTATTAATTTACTCTCTTCATTGGTAAATTATTAAAATAAAAGGCATCATTTTTTTGTTCTTGAACTTGCCTACATTTTAAATGTGTTAATTTTTTACAATTGGACCAAAAAAAACTTATCTTATGGGGATGTAGCTCAGTGGTAGAGCGTTCGCTTCGCATGTGAAAGGCCCCGGGTTCGATCCCCGGCATCTCCAATGTTTATGATGCGCAAATTGACATGCTGAAACATAAGAGATCTTTAATGCCGAGACTGGTCAACTGTTTGCTTTTAACAGAAAACATCCACGATGTGACCACAGTTTGACATCAACAGAAAATATTTTCAAAACTACGTTTCTTTAGTTCAGAGTCGTGTTCTGTATAGGTGATCAAATAGGTTCTGTCTCAGTCTTATCTCAGTTCATGACATATGAAAACTACCCTGGTTCCCAGCTTTGATATGGGCCTCTATTTTGAGCTGTTCTTTCCATCCATATTATAGAGAAACACGCGTGTCCCCAGGCTAGATATAGACGAAACAGGCAGCTCAGCGAACGGCTTTCCCAGACGTTCGACGGACGATCGGACGAACTAAAAAAATGACCGATTTGATATAATACCGACAGCTGCACTTATAAATAATCTCTGTGGAAGAAAACGTCCAACTGAAAAAAAAGTTTGGTGGAGAGGGGTGCAGTGAGAATTGTTGGTCAGGCAGAGTTCCAAGTATCTAGGCCTATATCTGCCTACGTTTGCTTCTACAAGTCATCATAAACTGTCGAGCGACTATGAAAACAAGATCATTGTTTAGTTTTGTATTCCTGTTCTTGAAATATTCTGAATCTAGGTAGGCCTTGCTTTCTTCGCCCGCAACGCAAAGTTGCACAAAGGTTGGAAGTCAGAAAAGGAAAAGTTTGGTCTTAGATTCTCAGTAGTAATGATTGATATCATTAGAAACATTTTGACGCTGAAAATGCTCTTAAGTATCCTCAAGAAAAGCGTGCAGTTGCTATATATTTATAGGTCGGGGATGGGGGGTGGGGGGGGGGGGGGTGGGGGTGGGCGTAACGTCTGACAGCATCTCTGGTGAAAAAATGCCTGTAAATTATCAGATCAGTAACCGTTTAAGTTTTATTGATGATGGGAAGCTCGGTGTATGGAGTTGATACAGAATGCCTTCGGAAGTAGCACGTAGTGCATTTTAAACAGGAACAAATAAGTAAATGGACATTTTTTCCTTCCTATCCCTAAACCGAATGGATGATTATCAAAAACAACGCACAACAGGGCGGGGATGTAGCTCAGTGGTAGAGCGTTCGCTTTGCATGTGAAAGGCCCCGGGTTCGATCCCCGGCATCTCCACACGCGCTTTTTCGGAAACTCAGTATCGAGTAAAAAGGAACACAGATTAAATGTGGTTTGTCCATGCAGGAAGTGAATTTGAAAAGTTTGCAAGAAAACTAATGCAATGTTGCATTCTCTTGTCATTTTCGTATTATTGTTATTTTAAAAAAAAAACAAAAAAAAAAAAAAACATGTTTCAATAACTGTTTCTTTTCTTCAGCTAAGAAGAAAACAATATGTGAGCTTATTTTTGTGAGCGCGTGTTTTTGCACTTGGTGAAAAAAAGTATTAAACCATACCAATAGTTAGTTTAATCCACCTGCCATTGTCAAAAATGTATGTCTCTGTGGCGCAATTGGTTAGCGCGTTCGGCTGTTAACCGAAAGGTTGGTGGTTCGAGCCCACCCAGGGACGGTCAAAAGTTTTGCTAGGTAAAATTTTTAACCTTTGTTCCTTTTATGATCTTTTTAATTATTTTTAATCTTTCTCTTCAAAGCCAAGCTCTTCAAAGTCACACTTTTCGCATTGAGCTCAACACAAGTGACAGATGTGCCGGCATAATGATTACACAGATCAATGACAGCAAAAATTAACGACGTCTCTGTGGCGCAATCGGTTAGCGCGTTCGGCTGTTAACCGAAAGGTTGGTGGTTCAAGCCCACCCAGGGACGATGGGGCTTTGTTTTATTAATTTACTCTCTTCATTGGTAAATTATTAAAATAAAAGGCATCATTTTTTTGTTCTTGAACTTGCCTACATTTTAAATGTGTTAATTTTTTACAATTGGACCAAAAAAAACTTATCTTATGGGGATGTAGCTCAGTGGTAGAGCGTTCGCTTCGCATGTGAAAGGCCCCGGGTTCGATCCCCGGCATCTCCAATGTTTATGATGCGCAAATTGACATGCTGAAACATAAGAGATCTTTAATGCCGAGACTGGTCAACTGTTTGCTTTTAACAGAAAACATCCACGATGTGACCACAGTTTGACATCAACAGAAAATATTTTCAAAACTACGTTTCTTTAGTTCAGAGTCGTGTTCTGTATAGGTGATCAAATAGGTTCTGTCTCAGTCTTATCTCAGTTCATGACATATGAAAACTACCCTGGTTCCCAGCTTTGATATGGGCCTCTATTTTGAGCTGTTCTTTCCATCCATATTATAGAGAAACACGCGTGTCCCCAGGCTAGATATAGACGAAACAGGCAGCTCAGCGAACGGCTTTCCCAGACGTTCGACGGACGATCGGACGAACTAAAAAAATGACCGATTTGATATAATACCGACAGCTGCACTTATAAATAATCTCTGTGGAAGAAAACGTCCAACTGAAAAAAAAGTTTGGTGGAGAGGGGTGCAGTGAGAATTGTTGGTCAGGCAGAGTTCCAAGTATCTAGGCCTATATCTGCCTACGTTTGCTTCTACAAGTCATCATAAACTGTCGAGCGACTATGAAAACAAGATCATTGTTTAGTTTTGTATTCCTGTTCTTGAAATATTCTGAATCTAGGTAGGCCTTGCTTTCTTCGCCCGCAACGCAAAGTTGCACAAAGGTTGGAAGTCAGAAAAGGAAAAGTTTGGTCTTAGATTCTCAGTAGTAATGATTGATATCATTAGAAACATTTTGACGCTGAAAATGCTCTTAAGTATCCTCAAGAAAAGCGTGCAGTTGCTATATATTTATAGGTCGGGGATGGGGGGTGGGGGGGGGTGGGGGTGGGCGTAACGTCTGACAGCATCTCTGGTGAAAAAATGCCTGTAAATTATCAGATCAGTAACCGTTTAAGTTTTATTGATGATGGGAAGCTCGGTGTATGGAGTTGATACAGAATGCCTTCGGAAGTAGCACGTAGTGCATTTTAAACAGGAACAAATAAGTAAATGGACATTTTTTCCTTCCTATCCCTAAACCGAATGGATGATTATCAAAAACAACGCACAACAGGGCGGGGATGTAGCTCAGTGGTAGAGCGTTCGCTTTGCATGTGAAAGGCCCCGGGTTCGATCCCCGGCATCTCCACACGCGCTTTTTCGGAAACTCAGTATCGAGTAAAAAGGAACACAGATTAAATGTGGTTTGTCCATGCAGGAAGTGAATTTGAAAAGTTTGCAAGAAAACTAATGCAATGTTGCATTCTCTTGTCATTTTCGTATTATTGTTATTTTAAAAAAAAAACAAAAAAAAAAAAAAAACATGTTTCAATAACTGTTTCTTTTCTTCAGCTAAGAAGAAAACAATATGTGAGCTTATTTTTGTGAGCGCGTGTTTTTGCACTTGGTGAAAAAAAGTATTAAACCATACCAATAGTTAGTTTAATCCACCTGCCATTGTCAAAAATGTATGTCTCTGTGGCGCAATTGGTTAGCGCGTTCGGCTGTTAACCGAAAGGTTGGTGGTTCGAGCCCACCCAGGGACGGTCAAAAGTTTTGCTAGGTAAAATTTTTAACCTTTGTTCCTTTTATGATCTTTTTAATTATTTTTAATCTTTCTCTTCAAAGCCAAGCTCTTCAAAGTCACACTTTTCGCATTGAGCTCAACACAAGTGACAGATGTGCCGGCATAATGATTACACAGATCAATGACAGCAAAAATTAACGACGTCTCTGTGGCGCAATCGGTTAGCGCGTTCGGCTGTTAACCGAAAGGTTGGTGGTTCAAGCCCACCCAGGGACGATGGGGCTTTGTTTTATTAATTTACTCTCTTCATTGGTAAATTATTAAAATAAAAGGCATCATTTTTTTGTTCTTGAACTTGCCTACATTTTAAATGTGTTAATTTTTTACAATTGGACCAAAAAAAACTTATCTTATGGGGATGTAGCTCAGTGGTAGAGCGTTCGCTTCGCATGTGAAAGGCCCCGGGTTCGATCCCCGGCATCTCCAATGTTTATGATGCGCAAATTGACATGCTGAAACATAAGAGATCTTTAATGCCGAGACTGGTCAACTGTTTGCTTTTAACAGAAAACATCCACGATGTGACCACAGTTTGACATCAACAGAAAATATTTTCAAAACTACGTTTCTTTAGTTCAGAGTCGTGTTCTGTATAGGTGATCAAATAGGTTCTGTCTCAGTCTTATCTCAGTTCATGACATATGAAAACTACCCTGGTTCCCAGCTTTGATATGGGCCTCTATTTTGAGCTGTTCTTTCCATCCATATTATAGAGAAACACGCGTGTCCCCAGGCTAGATATAGACGAAACAGGCAGCTCAGCGAACGGCTTTCCCAGACGTTCGACGGACGATCGGACGAACTAAAAAAATGACCGATTTGATATAATACCGACAGCTGCACTTATAAATAATCTCTGTGGAAGAAAACGTCCAACTGAAAAAAAAGTTTGGTGGAGAGGGGTGCAGTGAGAATTGTTGGTCAGGCAGAGTTCCAAGTATCTAGGCCTATATCTGCCTACGTTTGCTTCTACAAGTCATCATAAACTGTCGAGCGACTATGAAAACAAGATCATTGTTTAGTTTTGTATTCCTGTTCTTGAAATATTCTGAATCTAGGTAGGCCTTGCTTTCTTCGCCCGCAACGCAAAGTTGCACAAAGGTTGGAAGTCAGAAAAGGAAAAGTTTGGTCTTAGATTCTCAGTAGTAATGATTGATATCATTAGAAACATTTTGACGCTGAAAATGCTCTTAAGTATCCTCAAGAAAAGCGTGCAGTTGCTATATATTTATAGGTCGGGGATGGGGGGTGGGGGGGGGGGGTGGGGGTGGGCGTAACGTCTGACAGCATCTCTGGTGAAAAAATGCCTGTAAATTATCAGATCAGTAACCGTTTAAGTTTTATTGATGATGGGAAGCTCGGTGTATGGAGTTGATACAGAATGCCTTCGGAAGTAGCACGTAGTGCATTTTAAACAGGAACAAATAAGTGAATGGACATTTTTTCCTTCCTATCCCTAAACCGAATGGATGATTATCAAAAACAACGCACAACAGGGCGGGGATGTAGCTCAGTGGTAGAGCGTTCGCTTTGCATGTGAAAGGCCCCGGGTTCGATCCCCGGCATCTCCACACGCGCTTTTTCGGAAACTCAGTATCGAGTAAAAAGGAACACAGATTAAATGTGGTTTGTCCATGCAGGAAGTGAATTTGAAAAGTTTGCAAGAAAACTAATGCAATGTTGCATTCTCTTGTCATTTTCGTATTATTGTTATTTTAAAAAAAAAACAAAAAAAAAAAAAAACATGTTTCAATAACTGTTTCTTTTCTTCAGCTAAGAAGAAAACAATATGTGAGCTTATTTTTGTGAGCGCGTGTTTTTTGCACTTGGTGAAAAAAAGTATTAAACCATACCAATAGTTAGTTTAATCCACCTGCCATTGTCAAAAATGTATGTCTCTGTGGCGCAATTGGTTAGCGCGTTCGGCTGTTAACCGAAAGGTTGGTGGTTCGAGCCCACCCAGGGACGGTCAAAAGTTTTGCTAGGTAAAATTTTTAACCTTTGTTCCTTTTATGATCTTTTTAATTATTTTTAATCTTTCTCTTCAAAGCCAAGCTCTTCAAAGTCACACTTTTCGCATTGAGCTCAACACAAGTGACAGATGTGCCGGCATAATGATTACACAGATCAATGACAGCAAAAATTAACGACGTCTCTGTGGCGCAATCGGTTAGCGCGTTCGGCTGTTAACCGAAAGGTTGGTGGTTCAAGCCCACCCAGGGACGATGGGGCTTTGTTTTATTAATTTACTCTCTTCATTGGTAAATTATTAAAATAAAAGGCATCATTTTTTTGTTCTTGAACTTGCCTACATTTTAAATGTGTTAATTTTTTACAATTGGACCAAAAAAAACTTATCTTATGGGGATGTAGCTCAGTGGTAGAGCGTTCGCTTCGCATGTGAAAGGCCCCGGGTTCGATCCCCGGCATCTCCAATGTTTATGATGCGCAATTTGACATGCTGAAACATAAGAGATCTTTAATGCCGAGGACTGGTCAACTGTTTGCTTTTAACAGAAAACATCCACGATGTGACCACAGTTTGACATCAACAGAAAATATTTTCAAAACTACGTTTCTTTAGTTCAGAGTCGTGTTCTGTATAGGTGATCAAATAGGTTCTGTCTCAGTCTTATCTCAGTTCATGACATATGAAAACTACCCTGGTTCCCAGCTTTGATATGGGCCTCTATTTTGAGCTGTTCTTTCCATCCATATTATAGAGAAACACGCGTGTCCCCAGGCTAGATATAGACGAAACAGGCAGCTCAGCGAACGGCTTTCCCAGACGTTCGACGGACGATCGGACGAACTAAAAAAATGACCGATTTGATATAATACCGACAGCTGCACTTATAAATAATCTCTGTGGAAGAAAACGTCCAACTGAAAAAAAAGTTTGGTGGAGAGGGGTGCAGTGAGAATTGTTGGTCAGGCAGAGTTCCAAGTATCTAGGCCTATATCTGCCTACGTTTGCTTCTACAAGTCATCATAAACTGTCGAGCGACTATGAAAACAAGATCATTGTTTAGTTTTGTATTCCTGTTCTTGAAAATATTCTGAATCTAGGTAGGCCTTGCTTTCTTCGCCCGCAACGCAAAGTTGCACAAAGGGTTGGAAGTCAGAAAAGGAAAAGTTTGGTCTTAGATTCTCAGTAGTAATGATTGATATCATTAGAAACATTTTGACGCTGAAAATGCTCTTAAGTATCCTCAAGAAAAGCGTGCAGTTGCTATATATTTATAGGTCGGGGATGGGGGGTGGGGGGGGGGGGTGGGGGTGGCGTAACGTCTGACAGCATCTCTGGTGAAAAAATGCCTGTAAATTATCAGATCAGTAACCGTTTAAGTTTTATTGATGATGGGGAAGCTCGGTGTATGGAGTTGATACAGAATGCCTTCGGAAGTAGCACGTAGTGCATTTTAAACAGGAACAAATAAGTAAATGGACATTTTTTCCTTCCTATCCCTAAACCGAATGGATGATTATCAAAAACAACGCACAACAGGGCGGGGATGTAGCTCAGTGGTAGAGCGTTCGCTTTGCATGTGAAAGGCCCCGGGTTCGATCCCCGGCATCTCCACACGCGCTTTTTCGGAAACTCAGTATCGAGTAAAAAGGAACACAGATTAAATGTGGTTTGTCCATGCAGGAAGTGAATT